>JAHXMU010037154.1:0-19941 GCA_019455685.1 Philornis downsi | reverse complement strand
GGCGTTGCCAGATGGGTCCGTCGAATATGGGCAACCCTGTATTCTCATTTTGCGAACAGTATTTGGAAATTTGTAGAAATTGCATTCCAACCCGCCCCTGGTGGATCGGTCTTCATGATTTTATGTATTTATCTATTATTTATTTACGACTCACGGATAAAACTTATAAACAAACAAATTACCTTCATTTAAATATTCTTGCATTTCTTCGAAGTAACATTTCCATGTCAGCAACAACCAAGTGTTAGGAAAAGTAAAATTGGCTCAATATCAGATGGCTTTCTTATTTGTTGTACAATGACATATATACAATCTCTCCATTAAAACTTCCTTGCCAGTGAACTAATTTGTTTGCTTTTATCCATTGCATTCGGACAATGTAGGAATGTGTCACGCATTACTCCAACGGCAGACATCCATTGTCGTCACCGCACAGACATCAAAGGCTAAAAAAGTGTTTGCACGTACTTTATGGACTTCCGTTTTGGATGAATGTTTTGGTAAAATAATTAATATATTCTAAACGTGATGATTTGAGTAAAACATGATTTTGGATGAATTTAATCGCATATCGAATACATTAGGGTGCGTTACTTAAAGCAAATGTGTCGTGCATGCACCCAGACTATCAACAGTTACACATTTGTCTTAGAATGTGGCACGAGTTCGAGTTGTGCGTAGCACAAATATTTAAATTGCTACATAAAAACAAGTATTTAGTTAGCTTTTCGAGTTATAAAATTACAGGAATGACACATTCTTTGATAATTACTTACGGGCGTCTCAACAAAATACTATTCTTTGTAGCTGCATTCGGCGGTGTAAAATTCACAGCACGCGCCCTGTGTCATCATCTTCATGGGTGATTATTCAATTTTATAGTGGCTGCTATTGTTGACCGCAAACAACACAGTTTGTTAAATCTGCTAACAGAAAAAAAAAAAACCGATGAATTAATTCATATTGGCTGACCCCCTTTGGTATAAATGTTTTTTTCTACATATGTAGGATGTTTGTTGCATGCCCCTGCGGGGCATACACACATAAAACATGAGTATGAAATGTGCGACCACTTACAACTCACATCTTTGTTAGTTACGATCCCATTTTTCCTACCTTGGTAACTCAATTCATATTCGAACCATGGTGAATATTCATTGAACATTTATGTAATAGGTACCCTACATGGAGGATAATTCTGAAATTAGTTTAAGATCACTTGAATTGAGGCTTAAATGTTAGTAGAACTTTTATATTCATTTAGATGTGACCTAAGAATTTTACACTTCAGCTTCTACAGACTTAAGATATTATTAATAGGTTTAATTGCATCCCCTTCCTCACATAGCCAATAAAATGCTACGACATAACGGTATCCTTGTCTCAAGAGTGAATTTGCACCTTCTTTGTTCCTCGTAGACCACATATGTCCACGAAGGGTCTCCATTTATAGAAACAAGCAACACATATGGAAAACCACAGAATTTGACTGGTTACAAAATCGATTAATTCCCTTTGACTCAGTCAACTAAGCAAAATAATTTTGCGTTCGAATGAAATGGCCTTCATCTTTCTTCACTTATATTGCCAAAAAATATAGAAGAAGAAATAGCAGGCTTGTGCCACAAGCACGGGTCCTGGTGGTAGAATAGATCTTATCTATTATATATTACTAAGAATAACTTTACTGTTCCGAATTTCGAAATAAATTTTCACCCACATCGAAAACAACGCATTCTGTTAAGAAATTCATGTCACAATTTTAACCAAAATTTGATGTTTTGATACAAATATTAATTTAATAATTTTTAAACATGATGGTATTGATAGCTTTGTTACATACTCGGTAATTGAGGTAGTTGTAAAAGGACAATTCATAAGTAACCGGGTTTGGAAGTTTTAAGACTCTTATTTTTAGGCAATTATATGTACATTTTGTATATTTTCCATATATAAAATTTCCATGCAGATTTGTGTTACCTTCTTGAGAAAACATACGTCATCCAAACGAATGGCAGAAATATCAATGAATAACTGCAAAAACAAATAAATTACAAATTAGATGATCATACTGTTTAGATGATCATAATGTTTTGAATTTTCATGTAGTGAATTTGTTGGAATTGAAAACTGTTTACCAGCCTTAAGGATTTTTACGCTAACAAATTTAGGTTTTAAGTAAATATTTGTTATTAAAATAAGTATCAGTTATGTAGTGTCCAAGCTAATTTACAAAAAAAAAAAAAAAAAAAAAAAAACAAGAATAGAAAATTTTATCTATTATGCGCTGTAATAAAAAAAATGATTCCAAACGCTTTGGCCTTCTACACTTTCTCTCCAATTTGTCAAACCGTTATTGATAGTGCTTCAAAAGTCTAACCCTTCCAAGCGAGTTCTTGACGCCCTATTTTATCTAAGCCATTGAGTTCACTAGAGAAGACTTTTAATGCTGGATAATTTAGATCCTTAAGAATTACATGATCCAGCCAACTCATGTTTCATGCTAAGTGCACACTCTTTGCAAACGTCATTTTTCTTTCGAGGACTCCTAGCTTGTGGCACAACCCAGTATTGTGCGCCGTATAACAAGACGCATAGAATAAGTATTTAGTTTTTATAGTTGTCAACATTCACGTCATTTGTCTAAATAAATAATTTAGTTTTACATTCAGTCAACGTCGGACGAACTTCTCCTCAATGCTTGAGAATGCTGCAGCAACACATCGTAGTAATGTGAATATCTGGCCAGTTAGAGATTCGCCAAGTATAAAGCCTCGCTGCCCAATAACTGATACCGCTAGCACACACACTTGGATCGCCTTTTTTGAATACAGGATTTTAGTCAACGGATATGCATTTGTTGAGCCAAATCGTGTTTAGGAATTATTATTCTTCATAGACCTGTTATTCTCACCTCGTTTTGCTAAATAATGGGCAATCTTTCCTAATTCATTAGTGGGTGAGTGAGCTGACGCGTTGTCTTAATGAAACTAGAATTTCTTTTTCGTTAAATGTGACCAAGAACTTTCTCGCAAATGAAACCGTCTTCGCCTTCTTTGGAGACGATTCACCTAATCTAGCCCACTGTTTTGATTATTCTTTTGTCGCAGGTATGAAGTGGTGAAACCCTGTCACATCCATGGTTATAAATCGACGAACAAATTCGGCTTTATTGCGATGAAACATCGCTAAACACTCTACTGAAACATCTTCACGACGCTGTTTTTGCTCCTTTGAAAGCAAGCGCGGCATCCAACTTTCGCGCAGCTTTCTCATCTTCAAATCTTGAAATGCCTATAATTTCAGCTAGCTTACACACCTTTGGTGCACGATCATCCAATACCATTTTGTGGATTTTCTGGCGTGGGCACCTCAGTTGGTCGCTCACTACGGTCCTACCCAATATTTTACAGTCGTAAACGAAGGAGCAGACTCTCCCAGAGTAGAACATAGCTCGACTTTAATATTGATTGCACTGAGATTCTTCAAATGGAAATATTGAATTACATAACGGTGACCAATTTTTCCCATGTTTACAAATTCACTGAGATCGTTTACTTTTAATTGTTCAAATAAAAATACTAAACAACGTGGCGCCTTGAAACTTAAAACATATGTATTTTAAGGTTGTCACTTTTCATCAAAATAATTTTTTTTAAACTACTTTTCAGCTTGTCCTAAGAGCATCAATTTTGGTATCAAAAGCTTCCAGAATAATTTTAAGGTTCTAACAAGAATAGCGATGATATGTTTTTGCTACGCACTCATAAAATAATTCTTTGGACTTTTTCTACTGCGAGTCATTTGCAAAAATTTGCTTAATAAAAAATACTCCAGTTTTATTCGAAATGTGGCTATTCGATCGCCTACAGAGTTTAAGTTCATCTCCGACCACAAATCCATAATCGAATAAGAGGCGCCTTTTTCCTATCCATAAATTTTTTTTTGTCAAAGATATCCTTCAATCGGTTAGCGATAGATTCTCTGTAAAGCGTCATGGCATTCAATATGCATATACTTAGATCTAGTCATCATTTGGAAGGTTTCATTTGTTTCCTTTGCCCAGTTTTTTCGTAATAACTTTTGTTTAAAATTAATGGTTTCTTAGGCCAACATGTTCGTCCCCAGAATTGGAGGATTCAAATACCACTAGGCTGTCATCAGAGTCGAGATTCGGTAACATTTAGTAAGATGAGTCTATGTATGTAATTTATTTTGCTTAAAGTAGTCGCCTTCTGGCTTTAGCTATGATCAGAACGATGTCACCATCGCTTTTGTCAGTGAATTCCGAAGTGTTTGACTCATTATTCTGACCTTACGCCATAATAATTCCTGCCTTCTTCGGCTTTGTACGTAGTATTTTTCATCATAAAACTACACAAAACTCTTCAGAATGATAGATTTGTAAGATTTGTAAAGAAAACATTAGAGAATACACTAAAGTATTTTCTGGGTCTGAAAACGTATCTAAAGTCGTTGTCGAACTAGCAGAGACCAAAAGCGGTGACAGCAATTGCTGAACATTGATTCAGAAAAAAGTGTCACTAACTGTGTTAATATGCATCTGAGACCAAGCGATAATGGCTCATTTATAAGATATATCGTGGAACAGAATATTTAAATACATTTGAATTTAGCCAATTGCAATGATTTTGTTGAAATCGCGCATGAGTATTTACTTACTTTTTCTGCCATTTAAAATAATATGCTTGTTAAAAATAACATAGGCAGTCTTGATCATAGTGAAAACTTCAGTCTTAAAAATTGGAAAATAATAGAATTCCTAACCACTACAGGATTGAGGCTTTGCGAACTCATTAACAGAATCTGTAATATATTTCCCTCTCATCTCTAAGTCTGCTCGTTATCACCGGCACAACTTTTTCAGTATTCTTGACCGAAGAGTGCTCTCAGCCATTACAATGCTTATAATGACATTCCATGGTATTCACTCGATCATTGCTCATTAGTTATATATTTGGAGTTTCATCTTGATTTCGATGCCAGTGTGAAGTTATGTAATTAAAATAGATCATATGTGAACCAATCTATATGAGATTTCGCAGTACTAGACACCACAACTTGCCAACAATTTCCTCTCGCTTTCCTATGTGGAATTGTGTCCTTATAATCACTACCAGGCTTGCTGAAATCGTATAGTCAAAAAACATTTTCAGCCGTTGTAGTTCTCATAATGATATCTCTACAGGTAATCAATCTTTCATAGTCTGGGCAATGAAAATAGGTCATACTCGTATAGGAACCAAACGTGTTGTTTGTATAACAATTCCTAGTTCTTTATGTTGGCATAATCGTACAGACTTGAGTATGTAATATATACGTACCTCTCTTTTCGTCGGTGGCTGCGACCGATAATCATAATGTTTTGTACTAGTTACAAGTTACTACATACATTTGAATGTACATATTTAGTACTCGTAAAAATGTCCGTATGATGTATTGTATTGCAAATGCCAGTCGACACAGAGTCCACCAAAATATGTATCCATCCAACAAAATACCCTCTAGACATGGACAATTCTTTGGCTGTTTGGTTTGGTTTGGTGCTCCTTTGGAGTTGTTTGGTAGAGAATTCTAAATGTTTTATTGATACGATGGACGACGGACGGTCTTGAGTCTCCTCAAATGGTTGGCAAAAATGCCAATAAAATAAATAAATAATTTAACGGTGTCATTCACAACATAAAGTGTCTGCATATTAAACGACGACAGAAATAACGCCAGCAAAATAACTGAAAAAAACGACGACATAAATGAACACAGATACGCAAACATTTTGAACGTTTCAAGAGACCGATTGATTTATGCCACCGGCATGTTACAAGAGGAGGTAAAAACCCACATTGTGGATGTCAACGGTTGAACAAACATGGTCACCACACGGACTACTCACAACTCGTACTACTCACACTCGCGTACGAGAGTACACCACGCGGGGACATGATAAATTCATTCATTCATTGTGGCGCGCATGCGCAGTTCTTGCATTGATATTTCAATGATCTATGGGTGCATATATTCATTCCTACAATATGTACTCGTATGATTATGTGTACGCATTGTTATTTCACTCTTTTCCGACAAAAGCTGCAGACGCGGAATTTGAGCATATATATATATATATATATATATATACAAATATACACTATTACCGGAGCACATTCAGCTCAGTCATATTCATTGGTTCTGTGGCTGGTGGTAAATTGTGTCGTTGCCAACAACTTCTTAAATTTCATTTAACACCAGGCATCGTCACTACTATTATCCCCTTTGCACTTCCCCTTCGTGATTAATAAACATTAAAACTGTTGTAATTTCAATTAATTTCCATGGAGGATTTACCATCCACTTCAAAAGATTTCTGCTCAGCATTGCGCAGTCTTCAGCATCGGGGAAGGTGAATAGGACTTCATACACTTGAGAGGATATAAAATGCAATTTTATTGAAATTGTACCTATGGGGAACAACATCGGACATTTCTTTGCACATATGTAATAAAACTAATATAGATGGACTTCATGGTAGTAAAATCATATTCGGGTGAGATTTTGCATGTTGTTGTTATCATAGACAAGACAGATATCTAACATAAAATACCAGTAACCAAGCGATTCTGTCGTCTCTGATATAATAGAGTTTGTGATTATCACTTAAAAATAAAATATATATCCAAAAATCATATCTTTGAATGTAAATTTTTTGATGTTATAATTTTAGCCAAAATGTTTTGTGTACTTTAAGAGTTCTTAAAAATCACTTATTTATTTTTTATAATAGCATTTATCAGTAATCACGCTCCTAATTGATGCGGTGTCTTAAAAGGTCATTGAATTAAGACTGTTCTCTCAACTAGTTATGTACAATACCACCATGTATCCCTTTTATTTATCGCAAAATTCTAAACAATAAGAATTTAAAGGTTTGTTTTGTCCTTGCATGGATCGAATTTGTCTAATTCCGAACTTAACCCACCTTTGAATATGAGTTATATTTGTGCCAAATTTTAGCCTGTTAGATTGAGCTGTGCAACCTCTATAGTGCTTTCAACAGACAGGCAGACGAGCGGTTACATTCAGTCTGATATCGATTCTTGTGACGGTCAGAAATATATACTCGTATACATACTTAGTCCAGCTTTTCAAGTTGTTAAATATGGAAAGGCAAAATGAATAATGATATGATGGTGGAAATATAAATTGATGAGTTTAAACGCTATCAAACGTTGCTAAATATATTCATAATTTAAATGTTAAGGAGTGTTGTGGAATACATTTCTGTGGCTCGTGTGCTGGACGTTTTCGAAAACATCCCTAAAAATGATGTTTTTAGGTGTAATTATTTTGATACTGTACTTCTAACCAATATCATTTGTGCAAATAGTCCTTCAAAGTCGCTGAAAGTTAACCTATTTGTTTTTAAACTATCGTATTAGGCGAATGATGTATAGGTTGTAATAATCCGCCACTGTTCTTTGTTGTGCTTCTGTTCAATTTCCAATAAAATCTTCCAATTAATATCTGGGGAGGATAATCGGATAACAATGATAGAACCGTATATAAAAATTCTATAATTTGCTAAATAAGATTGACATAAACAAATATGTGGAACATGAGATCTATTGAAGAAAAGTTTAACTTAAGATTTTCGCTATAAGAGTAGTTTCTAATGCCTTTGTCTCATGAAACAACATATTCCGTGAATCATCATTAAACAATCCGAAATGTATTTTTAGATGATACACAAATGCTTCATTGATATTACAATAGTTCTGAGAACTTTTGAATTCGATAGAGCGAAGTTAGCTTACACACCAATAGTTGCTTTTAGAATTTCTTCTAAAAGCCGTATGGCTGCCCCATTCAATTCATTGCCAGACATTTGATATCTGGTGAATACGAGAAATTAGCTGACTTGTTGCTTAGGAGGAAATTTATTAGGTATTTTAGTATTTCCTGCGGTTTCTGAATGACATGACAAATATCTATGTCCTTTTTTTTAATATGCTTGAAGTTTAATCTTCTTTACTCTCAAGAGATAACTTCTTGTTCATTTTAAAGTAGGTGGTAACATTTTATCCGTCCACAGCCACGACTTTGACAAAAGTTAAAAATTTAATTTAAATTTATCGGTTGTACAAATTTTATTAATTTGTTCAAACTTTGTTTTTGTATTTTCGTACAATCTCTACACCTGGGGTCTAGTTCTTTAGCTGCGTGTTTAAAGGCGTTGAGTCTATCTATCAGTTTATTTCCCATCATTGTCAGTTTATAATACGAAGGTGGCAAAATATATATGTAGATGTATGAGTTTTTATTCGTTGAAACTTTCACTACTTACACAAAAGAATATCAGCAATATGACATTTTCAATTGAAAATGAAAAAAGATAATTTGTAAATTAATATCTCTTACTACAAGAAGTATTTCTAGATTCCGACAAGAGCACCACTTACCATATGCAACTATCGCTAAGAATCATCTAGGTGACCTCAAAAATACACAAAAATGTTATCTAAATCGGTCAAGCCGATGTACAGGAATGTTATAATAAATTATATTTGGTATAAAACAGGTGACGGGCCTTCGCACGTTGAAGAGTATACGATTTTGGTTTCGAGCCTCAATCCAACCATCACATCTTTCTTTCACCGGCGGTCTCCTCGATATTTCGAACCAACACTTCGAGTAGACGAGTAATCAACGAATTTGACAAAATTTGTTTAAATTGACATTCAGATTGACCTTAAGCTATAGTTCCTGTTGAGTGAAAGTAGAGTGAATGTGAGAAACTTTCTTAAATTCCATTCATGCAATGCAAGGGAGTTTGTATTTTGTCTAAAGATTAATTAAAAATGTAACTTTACAGTGTTTTGAAGAAAAAGTGGTGGAAAGTTATTTGTGCTATGACCAATTCTCTACGAGGGGCTCAAGAGCTCTGTTGTAAGCATCGCCAAAATCGTAGACCTCAGAGTAAAGAATACTAAACAAAGTTGTCGTGATAATTCGACGGTTTGATCTGTCATAAAATCCCTACTGGAAGCATCCCGATTGAATCATCTTTCATTTATCAAAATGTATACGAATTTACGAATAACTTTGAAAATGATAATTTGCTGCTATATCTTAGTTGAAGATTGTAAATGTCTGATTGATAGTTTAGTTTTCCTCTCCTCACACATAACACAAAATGGAAGATTTGACCAAAATCACTTCTTCGCCTACAACTTTTCAAGTATAATTAACAAAGAATTAGGTCAATCTTTATATTGTGTAGTACATTAGGCAATTTGTAAAATCTAATTTAATACTAATTTAATAAACCTAAAATAGTACGTTCGCCAAGTTTTGAATACGGAAATGTTATCCAAATACTTTCTCATGACTGAAACTAACCGAATGCTAAATTAAATTAAATGTAATTGATCCATATGATCTGTACGTTAAATATTTAATGTAATTGATATAAATATTGCTAGATAAACCTGTTAATTTTGTGTAAAAGGATAGTTTTGCCGACTGAAATTTCCGTATCAAATCATATTGTATATACTCCCCTACCAGTGACAGTGTTATATAGAAGTTAATAAAAAATTGCAAAATAACAAAATATTGAAATATTATGAAAGTAAATTTATACGATGAAATTAGTTTGTCTTCCCATTCCTACTTAGGATCATGCGGCGCTTTCTCGTTTACTCAATGGTACTATCAAATCTATCCAATTATATGCCCTACCATCCCTGTTATGTTGTATCAGCGCCGTCGCATCTGTGTGAAATCTAACACGCACTAATCATTATAATGTTACGATTACGATTGCCTATGGCCAACAACACTCAACCGAGTCCCTTAACCAAGCATTGGCGTTGGCACTGGCACCGGCTCTAGCACGGCACTGCAACATCATCGGCACTTGGCACCCTGCTGTGCTTTAAAGATCGATAAACAATGTTTATGTGAAGTGTAAAAGACATCCTGCAGATGATGATTTTCACAATGCTCGAACATTTGTACAACATCGTTTTGCCAGCGTTTTATGGTTGTTGTATGGGATCCATGGTGCAGGTTGCATAAAAGTTTATTGTGAATTTATTCGGCGTTAGTGGAAAATCAATTAAAATTACTATAATCCTTGAAATATGAGTTAATCATTAGGGTAACCAAGCAAATGATGTGATGATTTGTTATTCCATTTGTTTCTTATCAATACAAGTGGAGGCACATTTTCGTATCATTACCTTCTTTTCTGTCGCTTTTTTACATAGAAGAAAGTTCTCCAGTTACAATTAATGCGATACAAAACATATTAGTCATAGTAAGTTATATGTTTTATAATCGTCAACATTTAAATTCCAGTTTGATCCCAATGTTAGTATTGAACTACTTAGACGAACGGCTTAAGTGACACATATCATGGCGCTAGAATGGCTGTTGCTGGGTATGAGTCATGCCATTGATCTGCTGTAATATATACCATCCGATAGAGAGAGAAAGAGAGAGAGAGAGAGAGGGAGAGAGAGAGAGAGAGAGAGAGAGAAAAGGAAACTGGTGTAGTGTTGTAATGTAGCAGTTAATCAAACGAAATGTTGAAACAGTTGATAGCGGATGCAATATGAAGTAGTTTTGATGGAAATATAAAAGCAAAGAAAAGAACAGATTATCAGAATAGAAAAAACTTTTTTTTTTATGGACGAAAAATAGTAACCTTTTAAAGTTCCGTAATGTTTAACGTCATTAAATATACATAAATTTAAATTTTTTTTTGTGAACAAGACAGGTTAAAAGCGAAACATACTTTATGTTAGAATTGGCCAAAGCAATCTATTTTATACTCCAAATTTAAATAATGTTATTGTTGTTATTGAATTTGTAGACTTTATGATGATATAATAAACAAGTATGTGGCAGGTATAACCAGAATAATATTTGCTAATATCTGAAAACTGCTCACCATTAAGTTACATATACTGGCAATTCTTTTGTCATCAAATTTATTTATGTCTTCGATGCCAGCATGTAGTTCTAGACAATTTTAGGCAATTTAAAGTCATATGTGGCTCACATATCACTAGCTTAGAGTGAAAAGGAACTAAGTCAATTTTTTGTGAACAGGTGTATTTGTACTTTGTACTACGTAAAAGCTGCAAATAATTAATTTTTGTGCAAATTTATAAATTACTATAATCTTTTGCTGAGGGTGTGTGTTGGTTCATAACCTCCATGTCATGGTATTTGCACAACTTTGCTCCTCTATTGATGTCACAGGCAGCGGATAATATGTGGAATGAGATTAAGCTTACCAACTGACTGAGGTTTTGAATATACAATATGAGAAAAATAAGAAATAAAAACTCCAAATGACTAAGATCCGCGTAGGCATTATAATGTGCATATACATCTGGAGTTTCGGAATTATTTACAGAGAAGATATCTTTATCCGCTTAGGGAACGTTGATGATAAACAAAAGTCCGACATCACGGCCATCTAGAGGACACAATGGAAGCTACAGCAGATATGCAGGAATCTGGATGTGACTTTTTAATAGGACAGAAACTTAATTTTTTTTTATGGCATTTTAACCCTGTAGGTGGTCTCATAGTTTGTAAGCTATTGCTTATTTGAGCACTCGTTCTAACAAAAGAAAATGAGAACAAAAATACACTTTACGAATTTCTAAGAAATACAAGATTTCTGTCTTGACCACAACATTATAACTATTTGGTGTTTTTAGCGCAACAGGGGCAAAGTTCGATCAGCATAACAAAAATATAATAATGGATGCAGACTGGTTAGTTTCGCTCGGAACATGACACTAGGAAAAATTACATTCCAGCACTAGATTGGCAATCCCATTAGAACGTAGATTTCCTGACTGATATTACGGCAATAGATCAAACAAACTCTTTCAATTACTTTGGCACAATGCTGCCAACCTCCATTTTCCTGACTAACAGCTTTTCTTCTTTAAATTTTATTTAATCAACGTTTGATCTTTGCATTTTACAAAACCCAATTGCTCTCGTTATTCATACCATTCTCATTCACCTAGAGGACTTTCGTGTCTTAAGTCTTTTGTTTTATGTTGTGTGGCCGATAAATTATGCAGTATTCTGAGTTAATATGTCGATAATTTCAATAAATTTGTAGCATATTTACAATAACAACTAATTAATATTGACAGTTACGTTTTTGGTCAAACTCTTATGACAGTCATTTTTTAATTTATATTTTCAGATTTAGCTGACGATAGAAATATTTTCTTGATTTTCTGTAAGCAAGACAATAAAATAAACTAATCCCTTTGATAATAAGACAAAAACTTGGGCTATGTAATCCATTTTCAATGATGAACTGCATCGGCTGACTTCATCATGCTTCAAGCTAATTAAATATTCATTAACAACAATAATATAATAAGTTTTGCAGAATAGTATTTATTTAATTTTGGGGATTAAATAACAGTAGTTATTTGCTTAGAGCTTCCAGGTCTTTAAAAGGAAAGCTCACATTTAGATTGAACAACATTTATGAAACCTATTGATAAACAATGAAAATAAAACACGTTTAGATCTATTCGAGGCATAATGATGACTTATAATAGTGACGTATATTTTACGTGGGTTATTTGAAGTAAAATGAAAAGAAATGTTATCGAAGTCAGTTTATTTTGTATCATCTAACATTTTGAGATCCTTAGGAACCCGATAGTATATAATTATATATCTAATAAGACGGTATGTGGACACAATTTCCGATTATGATTATGCAACACACAAACATATCTGCGAATCATTTTACTTCAAACAGATTGTTGCTAACTTTTGGTTTCTACTTTGCAAGTTTGCTATTCATTTACGTAAAGGAAGGGATTTGTTTCCATTTTTCTGCTTGCTTCCCAATGATCCATGATGAAAACTAACAATAATATGGGAGCATAGATTCATTTCCCAAAAAAAAAAAAAAAATAAAATAGAAGGGAGACAACGTCAGTACCACCAACCTCCAACAACAACAAACACGGCAAACCACAATAGCAATAACAACGGCTACAATAATCTAAAGGCGACGAGACGGCGTCAGTATTAAAACTGATTGTCTCGTTGAGCTCCCTCAAAAAAGTGAAAAAGAGTGAAAAAAAGTATCGTTAAAGAAAGAAAGAAGTAATACAAAAAGGATTCCTAGAATGTAATACAACAGCGAGTCGTCGTCCCGGCAGAAAAGCCCAAGACGAGACGACGAGAAGAACTTGTTGAACATTTCAGGCTGTTGTTGTTGTTGTTGTGGAAGGAAACAAACAAAATAAGTGTGCAATAATTTGTTATTTACAACAGCACATTAATTTCCTCTTTTCTGCTTTCACAATTAGCAATGCAACTAACAGCAACAACAAGAACGTCAGCAACACCAACAATAGCAACAGCAGCTGCAGCAGCAGCAGCATTTGTTCATGTTGTCCCTACCATAAAGCTGGTCATGTTGTTGGTGGTGTTGTCATTGCCGTTGCCGTTGTGTTGGTAATGGTGTTGATGTTGATGCAGCATCCCTGCATTGCATTGCATTGTTGGGAATTCTGTTGTTGTTGATCTCATAAAAAGAAACACCTTTTTTCATTTCGTTTGTTTATTCATTTTGTTGCAATAGCTGGTGTTGCTTCTGTTGGTTTTTTTTTTTTTTTTTTGATGTTGTTGCTACGTCTCCTTCTGTTAAAATTTCTTTGTTTTGTACAATTGTTAGTTGTCACTGAATAAAATAAACACAATACTCTCAGATAAATGTATATATGTACAGGCATATACACATATATAAATGTATACAAACACTCTGATCGTCCTCTGTATGTTGCTACTATGTACGTATGTATGAATGCATGTAAGTTTCTTTGTCTCAATGTTGCATGTTCAACAAAACTGTTAATAAAAAGGCTACTGTTTATATTTGCCACAATGCCACTTTTTCTGAAGGAAACGCTGACTTTCAGTTAGATTTGGGCACGTTTTTCGCGAAAAAAAAAATATTTATTTTTAATAATAAATTTTGGCAGAATCAAATGTTTGGTGGCTGATTGATAACTTTATAAAAATACTTTTTACGCCTGCGCCGGGACAGAGAGAAAATGAGAGCTGTTGCGATTAGAGACTACTTTAAAAAGCGGCATAGTTTTACTCAAGAAATATGTACAAAGATTGGTTAGAAATGTAGCATAAATGTCTAATTCTTACTTACTTAAATGGCGATTTAAATCTTATTAAGAGTCCCAGTCTTATGCTCTTATTCTCCAATTTGTCGTAACGCATTTTGACAGGATCTCAAAAATCTCAAATTGGTTGAGTAGTTACGTTAATCACATAGATTGATCTTATATATGAACTAAACTAATATATCAGCTGCAGTTTTATCATAGAACTCGACTGAAACTCGTGATCTCAGCAATACTGGGTACCGACAGGACGAGGTTACTAGCGTTATTGCAAAAACAATTTGGAGTACGATTAAATTCATACTGCAGACCTGTTAAATGATGGATGATGATTATTCGTCTTTGGGTTACTGAAAATCCAAAATCAGCATGGATAAGCCAACTACGATTTCGGAATTGGAAGCCAATATTATTCGCGCCACTCGAAATGCTCATATGAAATCGTCGTCGAAAATTGGAATCTCAGAATAGACTTTGTTCGACTCAGTTATGGCCAACATTTGAAATGAATAATCTTGAACAAATAAGTGTAAAGAATCGCTTCCTCGAACAATAATGGAGATTATCCAATAAAATTAATTTTTCCTGTTGTTGATTAATTAGTGCTGTTATTGGATTATTTTATAGTATATTAAAATTATTTAACATACGAGGGTGGTCCCAAAACTAGCCGACGTGACGTATAGATAGTACCAGTAGTGTGAAAAAAATTATTTTGGTGAAAATTGGCAACATTATAAAACATATGTTTTAAGTTTCAAGGCGCCACGTTGTTTGCTATTATTTGAACTATCACAAGTAAATGATCTTAATGAATTTGTAAACATGGAAAAAATTGGTCACTGTTGTGTAATTCAATATTTTCCTTTGAAAGGGGTCAGTCCAACCAATATTAAAGTCGAGCTATGTTCTACACTGGGGGAATCTGCTCACTTGTTTACGACTGTAAAATATTCGGTAGCAGAGTTTAAACGATGCAGTACGAGCTGCCAAGATGAACACCGTAGTGGTCAACTACGTCAGACACGATTAATAAAATCCACAAAATGGTATTGGATGATCGTCGACATTTCAAGAAGTGCTATACGAGTACATCGTGTATTGACCGAAGACTTGAAGATGAAAAAGCTGAGCGCAAGATAGGTGCCGCGCTTGAGCAATAGAGCAAAAACAGTGTCGCGAAAATGTTTCAGTAGAGTTTTTGGCGATGTTTCAGCGCAATAAAGCCGAATTTTCTCGTTGATTTATAACCATGGATGAGACACCTCACACCTGAGGCAGAGGAACAGTCAAAGCAGTGGACTGGAAGGGCAGAATCGTGTCCAAAGATGGCGAAAACGGTTTCATTTGCAGGCAAGGTCTTGGCGTCTGTCTTCTGGGATGCGTATGGGATTATTTTCATTGATTATCTTCAGAAAGAAAAAACTATCAACGGCGAATATTATGCTAAATTGTTGCATTGTTTAGGGGATGAAATTGTGGAAAAAATCCGCTATTGCGATGGCCAAAATCAATGAATTAAAGTTTGAATATCTTCATCACACACCTTATTCGCCAGATTTAGCTTTCTCTTACTATTTGCTATTTCCAAACTTAAAAAAATGCCTCGGTGGTAAAAGATTTGAAAGGACGGAGTCTGTAGTTGTTGGCTATTTTAAGGTGTTTGACAGTTCTTACTGTAAATAAGATATAAAAGCTATTGAATATCGATGAAAAATGCTTAGCGAGTCAAAATGAGATTATGTTGAAAAATAAAAAAAAATTTCCCAACTTTTTTGTGTCTTCTTTATTAGGTCGGTTAGTTTTAGGGCAGCCTTCGTATATGTGGTTTAATTTATCCAAAGGATGCTAATAATAGTCCTGTTGAATGTGTTTACGTTTGTGTATATATTAATTAAGAATACGTTGAAAGTAGGTGGTGCCCATACTGAACTTCAAGACGAAATTCGTTCAGGAACTTTCTAAGCGCATTGACCTGTACTTTTAATACTGGTTGGACGTTATAATATTAGGACAATATGTTAATTAAAAAAAAATTTTTTGTTTATCACTATTTCGGAATTGATTGCATTAATAAACTAAAGCTTGTGGAGCTATAACTTAATTTTTAACTACAGTCCAGGACTGTATTTAGACATGATAACTCCGATGTGGATCTGTAGATGACACAAAAATACGATTTTTCGACTTTTATTATATATTTTTTTAAATATATAAAAAATAAATTTTTTCGACCTTTCAATTTCTTGAAACATATGAAAAGTCGAACAAAATCGACTTTTCGACATCTCAAATATAGGGAAGTTATAATATATAATAAAGCGTGTAATGGATTAAAAATATATATGTTTAATATGCAAATCAATATTAAAATAAGAGCCCAGATATAGATGAACGAGCTTTTCTTCTTGTAGTAAAACAATATATGGATGAGAGAACGGGACATGGAAATAAAGCCTGGTGTGAATGTGCAGAGATTAGAATGTGGATTTAAGTCTTTGCAAGTAAAATCTAATTTTTCATTAAATATTGTAGAGTTGTTATACCTTCCGCCAAAAGAATGAAGATAGGTATCGCTTGACACGCAACAAAATGTAACATAGAAAATGGGTTATCCAGCCTTTCTGGTACTTCCAAAATTGACAGATTCTCCGAAATTCTGAATTTCTTCTGCAATTTCCAACTGTGTCGTTGTAGAAACCGAGGTTTTCGCTCTTTTCCCTTTGTAAATCTTGATGAAATTTGCTGAGTTTCCATCTTTCCTTCTTAATTTCTCAGAGTATCTTCCAATTTCAACTTTAATAAGTTATAATTTTGTTTTATTGCTGTGCGATAATACTGAGAGTAAAAATGTGTTGACCATGGAATAATATTTGAAGAGATTATTTGATTTTGCATAGTTGAATTAGAAATGTTGGTGGGATTGACATCGATACTTTGTTGAAAATCTCTCGGAAATTGAGTTGAGTTGAGCTTGGAGTTGAGTTTTAAAAATTGACGTCTTGCAATTATAGACACTTATTAATACTATTTTCTTATGTATGTTGGCGCTGCTGTTATTCACAAAACAAAAGTAGATTTCGACGTTTCCAATTTTTCCTACAAAAAGTCGATTAGTCGAAATTCAGTTTATAGGAAAAAATCTCCCTAAAATATATGGACTCATCACCGTAGATTGACTGTATACTGACATCGATATGATTACACTAATCAAAATACAACGCTTACTTTGCATATTCATTGTTGTGTAATTGAAAGAAAATTTTCTAGTTTAAAATGTTTTCGACAGTAAATCTGATGGGGAGACAACACTCTGTTGTTTCTGAGATACCAAAAAGACAATTAACTCGGAGATCAGACAAAATTTCGATGCAAAGATCAGGTGCCTGAGATCCCAAAACTTGTTGGGAAGGAGAACAAAAACAACAGAAAGCTGTAGCATTTGAAACCATTTTCCATTTGGGGCACATGAGTGATATTCGATTGGACTTCAACATTGTTATACGAGTATAAATTGAAAATTATTTCCTTTTATGCACCTTCGCGCATTTCAATTTACTTTAAAGAAATATATACGCTATTAAACATTCAACTATAAATTATGGTGAATGCGTTTTTAATCTTTATGTAGACATTAAAATTCGCAATAAATTCTATACAATTTTGCTAAAAAACTGCAAATTGAAAGCACACCAAAATATTTAGAGCAGAAAGATTCCCAGTTAAATACGCTTGACTAACATATAACCCAGTCTTACTGAAAGAAGTATAAGTCCACATTTGGGGAAATATATTAATTTAATACGATGACAAATAAATCTTGATAAAATATCCATTCATGCTCATTTTCTTCAAATGTGGATTAATATCAGCTTGAAATGAACTGGCTCATATGTATGATATTAAATGTTTCTTTACGTAAATGTTTTTTTAAACCAAATCACACAACATTTATTTTGAATTGAATTTAGTTATGTAAACATTTATTTATTTATGTGGACAAAACTAACTGAAGACTGAATAAACCTTTGATTTTTTGTGTTGTTCGTTGCTGATGGTAAAATCATTTAAACCAAATTTTTTATATGTTTTTTATTTCTTATCCCAGCAACAATGGGAAATAAATGCCTTTTAAATTACATTCCATTATTGTAGAAATATATAAACAAATTTTCTTACATGTAATAGCCCATTGTTATGGCATTTAATTCCGAATTCTGGTGGTGGGTGGTTCTTTATGTAATAAAACAAACAATGAGTGAATAAACGTCAATTTTAAAAAGCCACTTTACCCTTTGGCTCTTCTTAAATGTGCATACCAAATACTGAATTTGCTAAGACAACTACTGCATGATTTACTAGTATTATAATTAATGCATGATAATGGTTTCGATTAAACCATTTCCTGAACCTTATTTGCATGGGCTTTGTATCATTTTGTTTACATTGATTTACTAGAATGTTATCTACAATTTGTGAATCTCAAAAAAATGTTGCCTTTATTTTTTATACAACTTGTTATCTCTGAATTTTGTATGCCATATTGAATAATCAATGATTTAAACAGTTGCTATTTTAATTAATATGACAATAGTATTCATATAAATTGCCATATGATTAATACGCCGCACGTACAACAATAAAATAACTGATATCATTGGTCATTCTTAAGTAGCAGACCGCTCAATCGCCGATTATATCGTATAGAATGATTCAAGCACTAATAGTATACATATACAGATACCTACATACATCAATAGTCATATCAAATATCAGAATGTGTGTATGCATCAGTATGCGTGTGATGAGTATAAACAAAAAGTAATTAATTGTAATACGATTATAATAGTTATTGCCAAAGTGTAGTGCTTTTGGCTGAACATTTGTATGTGTGTGTGTGTGTGTGTGTGTGCAATATTACCACAAAATTGTTCACAATGTCTGTTTCTAGTTTTGCTTCGAAAACTATTTTTTCTTAAAACGTCGGTGATTGGTTGAATTTACAGTATAATGCGGTCGCGCATACATTCTCACGTTTACAAGCAATCAGAGCTCCAAGCAGGCCTATTGAGAAATTGTTTGTTATCACACAACGTTCTCAGGTTAGACAATGTGGGGCTTAAACTGAAGAGAGAAATATACAAGGTGAATTACTGAGAGAAAGAGCTAATGTATTCAGCCAGAGCTTCCCAAACATTAATAAAGCTGGAGATTGCAAAACTAAACAACTTCACGGCAGTCAATTTAGACAAACCTTTCCCATTATTATAACATAATACTCTCAACCTTAGTAATCCTTATGCACAGTAGCAACTGTCCCAAAAACTGTTATTGGATGTGAAAACCTGCACTTTAACAGGCCCTGACGCGACCCAGGATGTGAAAAAAGATACTGTATACAGGGTTGCCCATATTCGACGGACCCATCTGGCAAAGCCATAACTTTTGACAGAGATGTCAGATCGCGTAATGACATACCGCGTTTGAAGCGTCAGTCCAAGCAGATTTTTACCATGGAACAATACACGCCACGCGAGCGCTCTGAAATAATTGAAATTTACATTCAACAGAAGAAGTCAATTGTGAAAACTCAACGTGCTTTTAAGATATTAAAAAATGTGAGAAGTGCGCCTTCTAAGAACACCATTAAGCGTTTATACGAAAAAATTTCGACTGGCCAAATAAAAGTCGACCAAGGCGATCGGCTGAGAATATCGCTGCC
>JAHXMU010037153.1:0-19934 GCA_019455685.1 Philornis downsi | reverse complement strand
GGCGTTGCCAGATGGGTCCGTCGAATATGGGCAACCCTGTATTCTCATTTTGCGAACAGTATTTGGAAATTTGTAGAAATTGCATTCCAACCCGCCCCTGGTGGATCGGTCTTCATGATTTTATGTATTTATCTATTATTTATTTACGACTCACGGATAAAACTTATAAACAAACAAATTACCTTCATTTAAATATTCTTGCATTTCTTCGAAGTAACATTTCCATGTCAGCAACAACCAAGTGTTAGGAAAAGTAAAATTGGCTCAATATCAGATGGCTTTCTTATTTGTTGTACAATGACATATATACAATCTCTCCATTAAAACTTCCTTGCCAGTGAACTAATTTGTTTGCTTTTATCCATTGCATTCGGACAATGTAGGAATGTGTCACGCATTACTCCAACGGCAGACATCCATTGTCGTCACCGCACAGACATCAAAGGCTAAAAAAGTGTTTGCACGTACTTTATGGACTTCCGTTTTGGATGAATGTTTTGGTAAAATAATTAATATATTCTAAACGTGATGATTTGAGTAAAACATGATTTTGGATGAATTTAATCGCATATCGAATACATTAGGGTGCGTTACTTAAAGCAAATGTGTCGTGCATGCACCCAGACTATCAACAGTTACACATTTGTCTTAGAATGTGGCACGAGTTCGAGTTGTGCGTAGCACAAATATTTAAATTGCTACATAAAAACAAGTATTTAGTTAGCTTTTCGAGTTATAAAATTACAGGAATGACACATTCTTTGATAATTACTTACGGGCGTCTCAACAAAATACTATTCTTTGTAGCTGCATTCGGCGGTGTAAAATTCACAGCACGCGCCCTGTGTCATCATCTTCATGGGTGATTATTCAATTTTATAGTGGCTGCTATTGTTGACCGCAAACAACACAGTTTGTTAAATCTGCTAACAGAAAAAAAAAAAAACCGATGAATTAATTCATATTGGCTGACCCCCTTTGGTATAAATGTTTTTTTCTACATATGTAGGATGTTTGTTGCATGCCCCTGCGGGGCATACACACATAAAACATGAGTATGAAATGTGCGACCACTTACAACTCACATCTTTGTTAGTTACGATCCCATTTTTCCTACCTTGGTAACTCAATTCATATTCGAACCATGGTGAATATTCATTGAACATTTATGTAATAGGTACCCTACATGGAGGATAATTCTGAAATTAGTTTAAGATCACTTGAATTGAGGCTTAAATGTTAGTAGAACTTTTATATTCATTTAGATGTGACCTAAGAATTTTACACTTCAGCTTCTACAGACTTAAGATATTATTAATAGGTTTAATTGCATCCCCTTCCTCACATAGCCAATAAAATGCTACGACATAACGGTATCCTTGTCTCCAGAGTGAATTTGCACCTTCTTTGTTCCTCGTAGACCACATATGTCCACGAAGGGTCTCCATTTATAGAAACAAGCAACACATATGGAAAACCACAGAATTTGACTGGTTACAAAATCGATTAATTCCCTTTGACTCAGTCAACTAAGCAAAATAATTTTGCGTTCGAATGAAATGGCCTTCATCTTTCTTCACTTATATTGCCAAAAAATATAGAAGAAGAAATAGCAGGCTTGTGCCACAAGCACGGGTCCTGGTGGTAGAATAGATCTTATCTATTATATATTACTAAGAATAACTTTACTGTTCCGAATTTCGAAATAAATTTTCACCCACATCGAAAACAACGCATTCTGTTAAGAAATTCATGTCACAATTTTAACCAAAATTTGATGTTTTGATACAAATATTAATTTAATAATTTTTAAACATGATGGTATTGATAGCTTTGTTACATACTCGGTAATTGAGGTAGTTGTAAAAGGACAATTCATAAGTAACCGGGTTTGGAAGTTTTAAGACTCTTATTTTTAGGCAATTATATGTACATTTTGTATATTTTCCATATATAAAATTTCCATGCAGATTTGTGTTACCTTCTTGAGAAAACATACGTCATCCAAACGAATGGCAGAAATATCAATGAATAACTGCAAAAACAAATAAATTACAAATTAGATGATCATACTGTTTAGATGATCATAATGTTTTGAATTTTCATGTAGTGAATTTGTTGGAATTGAAAACTGTTTACCAGCCTTAAGGATTTTTACGCTAACAAATTTAGGTTTTAAGTAAATATTTGTTATTAAAATAAGTATCAGTTATGTAGTGTCCAAGCTAATTTACAAAAAAAAAAAAAAAAAAAAAACAAGAATAGAAAATTTTATCTATTATGCGCTGTAATAAAAAAAATGATTCCAAACGCTTTGGCCTTCTACACTTTCTCTCCAATTTGTCAAACCGTTATTGATAGTGCTTCAAAAGTCTAACCCTTCCAAGCGAGTTCTTGACGCCCTATTTTATCTAAGCCATTGAGTTCACTAGAGAAGACTTTTAATGCTGGATAATTTAGATCCTTAAGAATTACATGATCCAGCCAACTCATGTTTCATGCTAAGTGCACACTCTTTGCAAACGTCATTTTTCTTTCGAGGACTCCTAGCTTGTGGCACAACCCAGTATTGTGCGCCGTATAACAAGACGCATAGAATAAGTATTTAGTTTTTATAGTTGTCAACATTCACGTCATTTGTCTAAATAAATAATTTAGTTTTACATTCAGTCAACGTCGGACGAACTTCTCCTCAATGCTTGAGAATGCTGCAGCAACACATCGTAGTAATGTGAATATCTGGCCAGTTAGAGATTCGCCAAGTATAAAGCCTCGCTGCCCAATAACTGATACCGCTAGCACACACACTTGGATCGCCTTTTTTGAATACAGGATTTTAGTCAACGGATATGCATTTGTTGAGCCAAATCGTGTTTAGGAATTATTATTCTTCATAGACCTGTTATTCTCACCTCGTTTTGCTAAATAATGGGCAATCTTTCCTAATTCATTAGTGGGTGAGTGAGCTGACGCGTTGTCTTAATGAAACTAGAATTTCTTTTTCGTTAAATGTGACCAAGAACTTTCTCGCAAATGAAACCGTCTTCGCCTTCTTTGGAGACGATTCACCTAATCTAGCCCACTGTTTTGATTATTCTTTTGTCGCAGGTATGAAGTGGTGAAACCCTGTCACATCCATGGTTATAAATCGACGAACAAATTCGGCTTTATTGCGATGAAACATCGCTAAACACTCTACTGAAACATCTTCACGACGCTGTTTTTGCTCCTTTGAAAGCAAGCGCGGCATCCAACTTTCGCGCAGCTTTCTCATCTTCAAATCTTGAAATGCCTATAATTTCAGCTAGCTTACACACCTTTGGTGCACGATCATCCAATACCATTTTGTGGATTTTCTGGCGTGGGCACCTCAGTTGGTCGCTCACTACGGTCCTACCCAATATTTTACAGTCGTAAACGAAGGAGCAGACTCTCCCAGAGTAGAACATAGCTCGACTTTAATATTGATTGCACTGAGATTCTTCAAATGGAAATATTGAATTACATAACGGTGACCAATTTTTCCCATGTTTACAAATTCACTGAGATCGTTTACTTTTAATTGTTCAAATAAAAATACTAAACAACGTGGCGCCTTGAAACTTAAAACATATGTATTTTAAGGTTGTCACTTTTCATCAAAATAATTTTTTTTAAACTACTTTTCAGCTTGTCCTAAGAGCATCAATTTTGGTATCAAAAGCTTCCAGAATAATTTTAAGGTTCTAACAAGAATAGCGATGATATGTTTTTGCTACGCACTCATAAAATAATTCTTTGGACTTTTTCTACTGCGAGTCATTTGCAAAAATTTGCTTAATAAAAAATACTCCAGTTTTATTCGAAATGTGGCTATTCGATCGCCTACAGAGTTTAAGTTCATCTCCGACCACAAATCCATAATCGAATAAGAGGCGCCTTTTTCCTATCCATAAATTTTTTTTTGTCAAAGATATCCTTCAATCGGTTAGCGATAGATTCTCTGTAAAGCGTCATGGCATTCAATATGCATATACTTAGATCTAGTCATCATTTGGAAGGTTTCATTTGTTTCCTTTGCCCAGTTTTTTCGTAATAACTTTTGTTTAAAATTAATGGTTTCTTAGGCCAACATGTTCGTCCCCAGAATTGGAGGATTCAAATACCACTAGGCTGTCATCAGAGTCGAGATTCGGTAACATTTAGTAAGATGAGTCTATGTATGTAATTTATTTTGCTTAAAGTAGTCGCCTTCTGGCTTTAGCTATGATCAGAACGATGTCACCATCGCTTTTGTCAGTGAATTCCGAAGTGTTTGACTCATTATTCTGACCTTACGCCATAATAATTCCTGCCTTCTTCGGCTTTGTACGTAGTATTTTTCATCATAAAACTACACAAAACTCTTCAGAATGATAGATTTGTAAGATTTGTAAAGAAAACATTAGAGAATACACTAAAGTATTTTCTGGGTCTGAAAACGTATCTAAAGTCGTTGTCGAACTAGCAGAGACCAAAAGCGGTGACAGCAATTGCTGAACATTGATTCAGAAAAAAGTGTCACTAACTGTGTTAATATGCATCTGAGACCAAGCGATAATGGCTCATTTATAAGATATATCGTGGAACAGAATATTTAAATACATTTGAATTTAGCCAATTGCAATGATTTTGTTGAAATCGCGCATGAGTATTTACTTACTTTTTCTGCCATTTAAAATAATATGCTTGTTAAAAATAACATAGGCAGTCTTGATCATAGTGAAAACTTCAGTCTTAAAAATTGGAAAATAATAGAATTCCTAACCACTACAGGATTGAGGCTTTGCGAACTCATTAACAGAATCTGTAATATATTTCCCTCTCATCTCTAAGTCTGCTCGTTATCACCGGCACAACTTTTTCAGTATTCTTGACCGAAGAGTGCTCTCAGCCATTACAATGCTTATAATGACATTCCATGGTATTCACTCGATCATTGCTCATTAGTTATATATTTGGAGTTTCATCTTGATTTCGATGCCAGTGTGAAGTTATGTAATTAAAATAGATCATATGTGAACCAATCTATATGAGATTTCGCAGTACTAGACACCACAACTTGCCAACAATTTCCTCTCGCTTTCCTATGTGGAATTGTGTCCTTATAATCACTACCAGGCTTGCTGAAATCGTATAGTCAAAAAACATTTTCAGCCGTTGTAGTTCTCATAATGATATCTCTACAGGTAATCAATCTTTCATAGTCTGGGCAATGAAAATAGGTCATACTCGTATAGGAACCAAACGTGTTGTTTGTATAACAATTCCTAGTTCTTTATGTTGGCATAATCGTACAGACTTGAGTATGTAATATATACGTACCTCTCTTTTCGTCGGTGGCTGCGACCGATAATCATAATGTTTTGTACTAGTTACAAGTTACTACATACATTTGAATGTACATATTTAGTACTCGTAAAAATGTCCGTATGATGTATTGTATTGCAAATGCCAGTCGACACAGAGTCCACCAAAATATGTATCCATCCAACAAAATACCCTCTAGACATGGACAATTCTTTGGCTGTTTGGTTTGGTTTGGTGCTCCTTTGGAGTTGTTTGGTAGAGAATTCTAAATGTTTTATTGATACGATGGACGACGGACGGTCTTGAGTCTCCTCAAATGGTTGGCAAAAATGCCAATAAAATAAATAAATAATTTAACGGTGTCATTCACAACATAAAGTGTCTGCATATTAAACGACGACAGAAATAACGCCAGCAAAATAACTGAAAAAAACGACGACATAAATGAACACAGATACGCAAACATTTTGAACGTTTCAAGAGACCGATTGATTTATGCCACCGGCATGTTACAAGAGGAGGTAAAAACCCACATTGTGGATGTCAACGGTTGAACAAACATGGTCACCACACGGACTACTCACAACTCGTACTACTCACACTCGCGTACGAGAGTACACCACGCGGGGACATGATAAATTCATTCATTCATTGTGGCGCGCATGCGCAGTTCTTGCATTGATATTTCAATGATCTATGGGTGCATATATTCATTCCTACAATATGTACTCGTATGATTATGTGTACGCATTGTTATTTCACTCTTTTCCGACAAAAGCTGCAGACGCGGAATTTGAGCATATATATATATATATATATATACAAATATACACTATTACCGGAGCACATTCAGCTCAGTCATATTCATTGGTTCTGTGGCTGGTGGTAAATTGTGTCGTTGCCAACAACTTCTTAAATTTCATTTAACACCAGGCATCGTCACTACTATTATCCCCTTTGCACTTCCCCTTCGTGATTAATAAACATTAAAACTGTTGTAATTTCAATTAATTTCCATGGAGGATTTACCATCCACTTCAAAAGATTTCTGCTCAGCATTGCGCAGTCTTCAGCATCGGGGAAGGTGAATAGGACTTCATACACTTGAGAGGATATAAAATGCAATTTTATTGAAATTGTACCTATGGGGAACAACATCGGACATTTCTTTGCACATATGTAATAAAACTAATATAGATGGACTTCATGGTAGTAAAATCATATTCGGGTGAGATTTTGCATGTTGTTGTTATCATAGACAAGACAGATATCTAACATAAAATACCAGTAACCAAGCGATTCTGTCGTCTCTGATATAATAGAGTTTGTGATTATCACTTAAAAATAAAATATATATCCAAAAATCATATCTTTGAATGTAAATTTTTTGATGTTATAATTTTAGCCAAAATGTTTTGTGTACTTTAAGAGTTCTTAAAAATCACTTATTTATTTTTTATAATAGCATTTATCAGTAATCACGCTCCTAATTGATGCGGTGTCTTAAAAGGTCATTGAATTAAGACTGTTCTCTCAACTAGTTATGTACAATACCACCATGTATCCCTTTTATTTATCGCAAAATTCTAAACAATAAGAATTTAAAGGTTTGTTTTGTCCTTGCATGGATCGAATTTGTCTAATTCCGAACTTAACCCACCTTTGAATATGAGTTATATTTGTGCCAAATTTTAGCCTGTTAGATTGAGCTGTGCAACCTCTATAGTGCTTTCAACAGACAGGCAGACGAGCGGTTACATTCAGTCTGATATCGATTCTTGTGACGGTCAGAAATATATACTCGTATACATACTTAGTCCAGCTTTTCAAGTTGTTAAATATGGAAAGGCAAAATGAATAATGATATGATGGTGGAAATATAAATTGATGAGTTTAAACGCTATCAAACGTTGCTAAATATATTCATAATTTAAATGTTAAGGAGTGTTGTGGAATACATTTCTGTGGCTCGTGTGCTGGACGTTTTCGAAAACATCCCTAAAAATGATGTTTTTAGGTGTAATTATTTTGATACTGTACTTCTAACCAATATCATTTGTGCAAATAGTCCTTCAAAGTCGCTGAAAGTTAACCTATTTGTTTTTAAACTATCGTATTAGGCGAATGATGTATAGGTTGTAATAATCCGCCACTGTTCTTTGTTGTGCTTCTGTTCAATTTCCAATAAAATCTTCCAATTAATATCTGGGGAGGATAATCGGATAACAATGATAGAACCGTATATAAAAATTCTATAATTTGCTAAATAAGATTGACATAAACAAATATGTGGAACATGAGATCTATTGAAGAAAAGTTTAACTTAAGATTTTCGCTATAAGAGTAGTTTCTAATGCCTTTGTCTCATGAAACAACATATTCCGTGAATCATCATTAAACAATCCGAAATGTATTTTTAGATGATACACAAATGCTTCATTGATATTACAATAGTTCTGAGAACTTTTGAATTCGATAGAGCGAAGTTAGCTTACACACCAATAGTTGCTTTTAGAATTTCTTCTAAAAGCCGTATGGCTGCCCCATTCAATTCATTGCCAGACATTTGATATCTGGTGAATACGAGAAATTAGCTGACTTGTTGCTTAGGAGGAAATTTATTAGGTATTTTAGTATTTCCTGCGGTTTCTGAATGACATGACAAATATCTATGTCCTTTTTTTTAATATGCTTGAAGTTTAATCTTCTTTACTCTCAAGAGATAACTTCTTGTTCATTTTAAAGTAGGTGGTAACATTTTATCCGTCCACAGCCACGACTTTGACAAAAGTTAAAAATTTAATTTAAATTTATCGGTTGTACAAATTTTATTAATTTGTTCAAACTTTGTTTTTGTATTTTCGTACAATCTCTACACCTGGGGTCTAGTTCTTTAGCTGCGTGTTTAAAGGCGTTGAGTCTATCTATCAGTTTATTTCCCATCATTGTCAGTTTATAATACGAAGGTGGCAAAATATATATGTAGATGTATGAGTTTTTATTCGTTGAAACTTTCACTACTTACACAAAAGAATATCAGCAATATGACATTTTCAATTGAAAATGAAAAAAGATAATTTGTAAATTAATATCTCTTACTACAAGAAGTATTTCTAGATTCCGACAAGAGCACCACTTACCATATGCAACTATCGCTAAGAATCATCTAGGTGACCTCAAAAATACACAAAAATGTTATCTAAATCGGTCAAGCCGATGTACAGGAATGTTATAATAAATTATATTTGGTATAAAACAGGTGACGGGCCTTCGCACGTTGAAGAGTATACGATTTTGGTTTCGAGCCTCAATCCAACCATCACATCTTTCTTTCACCGGCGGTCTCCTCGATATTTCGAACCAACACTTCGAGTAGACGAGTAATCAACGAATTTGACAAAATTTGTTTAAATTGACATTCAGATTGACCTTAAGCTATAGTTCCTGTTGAGTGAAAGTAGAGTGAATGTGAGAAACTTTCTTAAATTCCATTCATGCAATGCAAGGGAGTTTGTATTTTGTCTAAAGATTAATTAAAAATGTAACTTTACAGTGTTTTGAAGAAAAAGTGGTGGAAAGTTATTTGTGCTATGACCAATTCTCTACGAGGGGCTCAAGAGCTCTGTTGTAAGCATCGCCAAAATCGTAGACCTCAGAGTAAAGAATACTAAACAAAGTTGTCGTGATAATTCGACGGTTTGATCTGTCATAAAATCCCTACTGGAAGCATCCCGATTGAATCATCTTTCATTTATCAAAATGTATACGAATTTACGAATAACTTTGAAAATGATAATTTGCTGCTATATCTTAGTTGAAGATTGTAAATGTCTGATTGATAGTTTAGTTTTCCTCTCCTCACACATAACACAAAATGGAAGATTTGACCAAAATCACTTCTTCGCCTACAACTTTTCAAGTATAATTAACAAAGAATTAGGTCAATCTTTATATTGTGTAGTACATTAGGCAATTTGTAAAATCTAATTTAATACTAATTTAATAAACCTAAAATAGTACGTTCGCCAAGTTTTGAATACGGAAATGTTATCCAAATACTTTCTCATGACTGAAACTAACCGAATGCTAAATTAAATTAAATGTAATTGATCCATATGATCTGTACGTTAAATATTTAATGTAATTGATATAAATATTGCTAGATAAACCTGTTAATTTTGTGTAAAAGGATAGTTTTGCCGACTGAAATTTCCGTATCAAATCATATTGTATATACTCCCCTACCAGTGACAGTGTTATATAGAAGTTAATAAAAAATTGCAAAATAACAAAATATTGAAATATTATGAAAGTAAATTTATACGATGAAATTAGTTTGTCTTCCCATTCCTACTTAGGATCATGCGGCGCTTTCTCGTTTACTCAATGGTACTATCAAATCTATCCAATTATATGCCCTACCATCCCTGTTATGTTGTATCAGCGCCGTCGCATCTGTGTGAAATCTAACACGCACTAATCATTATAATGTTACGATTACGATTGCCTATGGCCAACAACACTCAACCGAGTCCCTTAACCAAGCATTGGCGTTGGCACTGGCACCGGCTCTAGCACGGCACTGCAACATCATCGGCACTTGGCACCCTGCTGTGCTTTAAAGATCGATAAACAATGTTTATGTGAAGTGTAAAAGACATCCTGCAGATGATGATTTTCACAATGCTCGAACATTTGTACAACATCGTTTTGCCAGCGTTTTATGGTTGTTGTATGGGATCCATGGTGCAGGTTGCATAAAAGTTTATTGTGAATTTATTCGGCGTTAGTGGAAAATCAATTAAAATTACTATAATCCTTGAAATATGAGTTAATCATTAGGGTAACCAAGCAAATGATGTGATGATTTGTTATTCCATTTGTTTCTTATCAATACAAGTGGAGGCACATTTTCGTATCATTACCTTCTTTTCTGTCGCTTTTTTACATAGAAGAAAGTTCTCCAGTTACAATTAATGCGATACAAAACATATTAGTCATAGTAAGTTATATGTTTTATAATCGTCAACATTTAAATTCCAGTTTGATCCCAATGTTAGTATTGAACTACTTAGACGAACGGCTTAAGTGACACATATCATGGCGCTAGAATGGCTGTTGCTGGGTATGAGTCATGCCATTGATCTGCTGTAATATATACCATCCGATAGAGAGAGAAAGAGAGAGAGAGAGAGAGGGAGAGAGAGAGAGAGAGAGAGAGAGAAAAGGAAACTGGTGTAGTGTTGTAATGTAGCAGTTAATCAAACGAAATGTTGAAACAGTTGATAGCGGATGCAATATGAAGTAGTTTTGATGGAAATATAAAAGCAAAGAAAAGAACAGATTATCAGAATAGAAAAAACTTTTTTTTTTATGGACGAAAAATAGTAACCTTTTAAAGTTCCGTAATGTTTAACGTCATTAAATATACATAAATTTAAATTTTTTTTTGTGAACAAGACAGGTTAAAAGCGAAACATACTTTATGTTAGAATTGGCCAAAGCAATCTATTTTATACTCCAAATTTAAATAATGTTATTGTTGTTATTGAATTTGTAGACTTTATGATGATATAATAAACAAGTATGTGGCAGGTATAACCAGAATAATATTTGCTAATATCTGAAAACTGCTCACCATTAAGTTACATATACTGGCAATTCTTTTGTCATCAAATTTATTTATGTCTTCGATGCCAGCATGTAGTTCTAGACAATTTTAGGCAATTTAAAGTCATATGTGGCTCACATATCACTAGCTTAGAGTGAAAAGGAACTAAGTCAATTTTTTGTGAACAGGTGTATTTGTACTTTGTACTACGTAAAAGCTGCAAATAATTAATTTTTGTGCAAATTTATAAATTACTATAATCTTTTGCTGAGGGTGTGTGTTGGTTCATAACCTCCATGTCATGGTATTTGCACAACTTTGCTCCTCTATTGATGTCACAGGCAGCGGATAATATGTGGAATGAGATTAAGCTTACCAACTGACTGAGGTTTTGAATATACAATATGAGAAAAATAAGAAATAAAAACTCCAAATGACTAAGATCCGCGTAGGCATTATAATGTGCATATACATCTGGAGTTTCGGAATTATTTACAGAGAAGATATCTTTATCCGCTTAGGGAACGTTGATGATAAACAAAAGTCCGACATCACGGCCATCTAGAGGACACAATGGAAGCTACAGCAGATATGCAGGAATCTGGATGTGACTTTTTAATAGGACAGAAACTTAATTTTTTTTTATGGCATTTTAACCCTGTAGGTGGTCTCATAGTTTGTAAGCTATTGCTTATTTGAGCACTCGTTCTAACAAAAGAAAATGAGAACAAAAATACACTTTACGAATTTCTAAGAAATACAAGATTTCTGTCTTGACCACAACATTATAACTATTTGGTGTTTTTAGCGCAACAGGGGCAAAGTTCGATCAGCATAACAAAAATATAATAATGGATGCAGACTGGTTAGTTTCGCTCGGAACATGACACTAGGAAAAATTACATTCCAGCACTAGATTGGCAATCCCATTAGAACGTAGATTTCCTGACTGATATTACGGCAATAGATCAAACAAACTCTTTCAATTACTTTGGCACAATGCTGCCAACCTCCATTTTCCTGACTAACAGCTTTTCTTCTTTAAATTTTATTTAATCAACGTTTGATCTTTGCATTTTACAAAACCCAATTGCTCTCGTTATTCATACCATTCTCATTCACCTAGAGGACTTTCGTGTCTTAAGTCTTTTGTTTTATGTTGTGTGGCCGATAAATTATGCAGTATTCTGAGTTAATATGTCGATAATTTCAATAAATTTGTAGCATATTTACAATAACAACTAATTAATATTGACAGTTACGTTTTTGGTCAAACTCTTATGACAGTCATTTTTTAATTTATATTTTCAGATTTAGCTGACGATAGAAATATTTTCTTGATTTTCTGTAAGCAAGACAATAAAATAAACTAATCCCTTTGATAATAAGACAAAAACTTGGGCTATGTAATCCATTTTCAATGATGAACTGCATCGGCTGACTTCATCATGCTTCAAGCTAATTAAATATTCATTAACAACAATAATATAATAAGTTTTGCAGAATAGTATTTATTTAATTTTGGGGATTAAATAACAGTAGTTATTTGCTTAGAGCTTCCAGGTCTTTAAAAGGAAAGCTCACATTTAGATTGAACAACATTTATGAAACCTATTGATAAACAATGAAAATAAAACACGTTTAGATCTATTCGAGGCATAATGATGACTTATAATAGTGACGTATATTTTACGTGGGTTATTTGAAGTAAAATGAAAAGAAATGTTATCGAAGTCAGTTTATTTTGTATCATCTAACATTTTGAGATCCTTAGGAACCCGATAGTATATAATTATATATCTAATAAGACGGTATGTGGACACAATTTCCGATTATGATTATGCAACACACAAACATATCTGCGAATCATTTTACTTCAAACAGATTGTTGCTAACTTTTGGTTTCTACTTTGCAAGTTTGCTATTCATTTACGTAAAGGAAGGGATTTGTTTCCATTTTTCTGCTTGCTTCCCAATGATCCATGATGAAAACTAACAATAATATGGGAGCATAGATTCATTTCCCAAAAAAAAAAAAAAATAAAATAGAAGGGAGACAACGTCAGTACCACCAACCTCCAACAACAACAAACACGGCAAACCACAATAGCAATAACAACGGCTACAATAATCTAAAGGCGACGAGACGGCGTCAGTATTAAAACTGATTGTCTCGTTGAGCTCCCTCAAAAAAAGTGAAAAAGAGTGAAAAAAAGTATCGTTAAAGAAAGAAAGAAGTAATACAAAAAGGATTCCTAGAATGTAATACAACAGCGAGTCGTCGTCCCGGCAGAAAAGCCCAAGACGAGACGACGAGAAGAACTTGTTGAACATTTCAGGCTGTTGTTGTTGTTGTTGTGGAAGGAAACAAACAAAATAAGTGTGCAATAATTTGTTATTTACAACAGCACATTAATTTCCTCTTTTCTGCTTTCACAATTAGCAATGCAACTAACAGCAACAACAAGAACGTCAGCAACACCAACAATAGCAACAGCAGCTGCAGCAGCAGCAGCATTTGTTCATGTTGTCCCTACCATAAAGCTGGTCATGTTGTTGGTGGTGTTGTCATTGCCGTTGCCGTTGTGTTGGTAATGGTGTTGATGTTGATGCAGCATCCCTGCATTGCATTGCATTGTTGGGAATTCTGTTGTTGTTGATCTCATAAAAAGAAACACCTTTTTTCATTTCGTTTGTTTATTCATTTTGTTGCAATAGCTGGTGTTGCTTCTGTTGGTTTTTTTTTTTTTTTTTGATGTTGTTGCTACGTCTCCTTCTGTTAAAATTTCTTTGTTTTGTACAATTGTTAGTTGTCACTGAATAAAATAAACACAATACTCTCAGATAAATGTATATATGTACAGGCATATACACATATATAAATGTATACAAACACTCTGATCGTCCTCTGTATGTTGCTACTATGTACGTATGTATGAATGCATGTAAGTTTCTTTGTCTCAATGTTGCATGTTCAACAAAACTGTTAATAAAAAGGCTACTGTTTATATTTGCCACAATGCCACTTTTTCTGAAGGAAACGCTGACTTTCAGTTAGATTTGGGCACGTTTTTCGCGAAAAAAAAAATATTTATTTTTAATAATAAATTTTGGCAGAATCAAATGTTTGGTGGCTGATTGATAACTTTATAAAAATACTTTTTACGCCTGCGCCGGGACAGAGAGAAAATGAGAGCTGTTGCGATTAGAGACTACTTTAAAAAGCGGCATAGTTTTACTCAAGAAATATGTACAAAGATTGGTTAGAAATGTAGCATAAATGTCTAATTCTTACTTACTTAAATGGCGATTTAAATCTTATTAAGAGTCCCAGTCTTATGCTCTTATTCTCCAATTTGTCGTAACGCATTTTGACAGGATCTCAAAAATCTCAAATTGGTTGAGTAGTTACGTTAATCACATAGATTGATCTTATATATGAACTAAACTAATATATCAGCTGCAGTTTTATCATAGAACTCGACTGAAACTCGTGATCTCAGCAATACTGGGTACCGACAGGACGAGGTTACTAGCGTTATTGCAAAAACAATTTGGAGTACGATTAAATTCATACTGCAGACCTGTTAAATGATGGATGATGATTATTCGTCTTTGGGTTACTGAAAATCCAAAATCAGCATGGATAAGCCAACTACGATTTCGGAATTGGAAGCCAATATTATTCGCGCCACTCGAAATGCTCATATGAAATCGTCGTCGAAAATTGGAATCTCAGAATAGACTTTGTTCGACTCAGTTATGGCCAACATTTGAAATGAATAATCTTGAACAAATAAGTGTAAAGAATCGCTTCCTCGAACAATAATGGAGATTATCCAATAAAATTAATTTTTCCTGTTGTTGATTAATTAGTGCTGTTATTGGATTATTTTATAGTATATTAAAATTATTTAACATACGAGGGTGGTCCCAAAACTAGCCGACGTGACGTATAGATAGTACCAGTAGTGTGAAAAAAATTATTTTGGTGAAAATTGGCAACATTATAAAACATATGTTTTAAGTTTCAAGGCGCCACGTTGTTTGCTATTATTTGAACTATCACAAGTAAATGATCTTAATGAATTTGTAAACATGGAAAAAATTGGTCACTGTTGTGTAATTCAATATTTTCCTTTGAAAGGGGTCAGTCCAACCAATATTAAAGTCGAGCTATGTTCTACACTGGGGGAATCTGCTCACTTGTTTACGACTGTAAAATATTCGGTAGCAGAGTTTAAACGATGCAGTACGAGCTGCCAAGATGAACACCGTAGTGGTCAACTACGTCAGACACGATTAATAAAATCCACAAAATGGTATTGGATGATCGTCGACATTTCAAGAAGTGCTATACGAGTACATCGTGTATTGACCGAAGACTTGAAGATGAAAAAGCTGAGCGCAAGATAGGTGCCGCGCTTGAGCAATAGAGCAAAAACAGTGTCGCGAAAATGTTTCAGTAGAGTTTTTGGCGATGTTTCAGCGCAATAAAGCCGAATTTTCTCGTTGATTTATAACCATGGATGAGACACCTCACACCTGAGGCAGAGGAACAGTCAAAGCAGTGGACTGGAAGGGCAGAATCGTGTCCAAAGATGGCGAAAACGGTTTCATTTGCAGGCAAGGTCTTGGCGTCTGTCTTCTGGGATGCGTATGGGATTATTTTCATTGATTATCTTCAGAAAGAAAAAACTATCAACGGCGAATATTATGCTAAATTGTTGCATTGTTTAGGGGATGAAATTGTGGAAAAAATCCGCTATTGCGATGGCCAAAATCAATGAATTAAAGTTTGAATATCTTCATCACACACCTTATTCGCCAGATTTAGCTTTCTCTTACTATTTGCTATTTCCAAACTTAAAAAAATGCCTCGGTGGTAAAAGATTTGAAAGGACGGAGTCTGTAGTTGTTGGCTATTTTAAGGTGTTTGACAGTTCTTACTGTAAATAAGATATAAAAGCTATTGAATATCGATGAAAAATGCTTAGCGAGTCAAAATGAGATTATGTTGAAAAATAAAAAAAAATTTCCCAACTTTTTTGTGTCTTCTTTATTAGGTCGGTTAGTTTTAGGGCAGCCTTCGTATATGTGGTTTAATTTATCCAAAGGATGCTAATAATAGTCCTGTTGAATGTGTTTACGTTTGTGTATATATTAATTAAGAATACGTTGAAAGTAGGTGGTGCCCATACTGAACTTCAAGACGAAATTCGTTCAGGAACTTTCTAAGCGCATTGACCTGTACTTTTAATACTGGTTGGACGTTATAATATTAGGACAATATGTTAATTAAAAAAAAATTTTTTGTTTATCACTATTTCGGAATTGATTGCATTAATAAACTAAAGCTTGTGGAGCTATAACTTAATTTTTAACTACAGTCCAGGACTGTATTTAGACATGATAACTCCGATGTGGATCTGTAGATGACACAAAAATACGATTTTTCGACTTTTATTATATATTTTTTTAAATATATAAAAAATAAATTTTTTCGACCTTTCAATTTCTTGAAACATATGAAAAGTCGAACAAAATCGACTTTTCGACATCTCAAATATAGGGAAGTTATAATATATAATAAAGCGTGTAATGGATTAAAAATATATATGTTTAATATGCAAATCAATATTAAAATAAGAGCCCAGATATAGATGAACGAGCTTTTCTTCTTGTAGTAAAACAATATATGGATGAGAGAACGGGACATGGAAATAAAGCCTGGTGTGAATGTGCAGAGATTAGAATGTGGATTTAAGTCTTTGCAAGTAAAATCTAATTTTTCATTAAATATTGTAGAGTTGTTATACCTTCCGCCAAAAGAATGAAGATAGGTATCGCTTGACACGCAACAAAATGTAACATAGAAAATGGGTTATCCAGCCTTTCTGGTACTTCCAAAATTGACAGATTCTCCGAAATTCTGAATTTCTTCTGCAATTTCCAACTGTGTCGTTGTAGAAACCGAGGTTTTCGCTCTTTTCCCTTTGTAAATCTTGATGAAATTTGCTGAGTTTCCATCTTTCCTTCTTAATTTCTCAGAGTATCTTCCAATTTCAACTTTAATAAGTTATAATTTTGTTTTATTGCTGTGCGATAATACTGAGAGTAAAAATGTGTTGACCATGGAATAATATTTGAAGAGATTATTTGATTTTGCATAGTTGAATTAGAAATGTTGGTGGGATTGACATCGATACTTTGTTGAAAATCTCTCGGAAATTGAGTTGAGTTGAGCTTGGAGTTGAGTTTTAAAAATTGACGTCTTGCAATTATAGACACTTATTAATACTATTTTCTTATGTATGTTGGCGCTGCTGTTATTCACAAAACAAAAGTAGATTTCGACGTTTCCAATTTTTCCTACAAAAAGTCGATTAGTCGAAATTCAGTTTATAGGAAAAAATCTCCCTAAAATATATGGACTCATCACCGTAGATTGACTGTATACTGACATCGATATGATTACACTAATCAAAATACAACGCTTACTTTGCATATTCATTGTTGTGTAATTGAAAGAAAATTTTCTAGTTTAAAATGTTTTCGACAGTAAATCTGATGGGGAGACAACACTCTGTTGTTTCTGAGATACCAAAAAGACAATTAACTCGGAGATCAGACAAAATTTCGATGCAAAGATCAGGTGCCTGAGATCCCAAAACTTGTTGGGAAGGAGAACAAAAACAACAGAAAGCTGTAGCATTTGAAACCATTTTCCATTTGGGGCACATGAGTGATATTCGATTGGACTTCAACATTGTTATACGAGTATAAATTGAAAATTATTTCCTTTTATGCACCTTCGCGCATTTCAATTTACTTTAAAGAAATATATACGCTATTAAACATTCAACTATAAATTATGGTGAATGCGTTTTTAATCTTTATGTAGACATTAAAATTCGCAATAAATTCTATACAATTTTGCTAAAAAACTGCAAATTGAAAGCACACCAAAATATTTAGAGCAGAAAGATTCCCAGTTAAATACGCTTGACTAACATATAACCCAGTCTTACTGAAAGAAGTATAAGTCCACATTTGGGGAAATATATTAATTTAATACGATGACAAATAAATCTTGATAAAATATCCATTCATGCTCATTTTCTTCAAATGTGGATTAATATCAGCTTGAAATGAACTGGCTCATATGTATGATATTAAATGTTTCTTTACGTAAATGTTTTTTTAAACCAAATCACACAACATTTATTTTGAATTGAATTTAGTTATGTAAACATTTATTTATTTATGTGGACAAAACTAACTGAAGACTGAATAAACCTTTGATTTTTTGTGTTGTTCGTTGCTGATGGTAAAATCATTTAAACCAAATTTTTTATATGTTTTTTATTTCTTATCCCAGCAACAATGGGAAATAAATGCCTTTTAAATTACATTCCATTATTGTAGAAATATATAAACAAATTTTCTTACATGTAATAGCCCATTGTTATGGCATTTAATTCCGAATTCTGGTGGTGGGTGGTTCTTTATGTAATAAAACAAACAATGAGTGAATAAACGTCAATTTTAAAAAGCCACTTTACCCTTTGGCTCTTCTTAAATGTGCATACCAAATACTGAATTTGCTAAGACAACTACTGCATGATTTACTAGTATTATAATTAATGCATGATAATGGTTTCGATTAAACCATTTCCTGAACCTTATTTGCATGGGCTTTGTATCATTTTGTTTACATTGATTTACTAGAATGTTATCTACAATTTGTGAATCTCAAAAAAATGTTGCCTTTATTTTTTATACAACTTGTTATCTCTGAATTTTGTATGCCATATTGAATAATCAATGATTTAAACAGTTGCTATTTTAATTAATATGACAATAGTATTCATATAAATTGCCATATGATTAATACGCCGCACGTACAACAATAAAATAACTGATATCATTGGTCATTCTTAAGTAGCAGACCGCTCAATCGCCGATTATATCGTATAGAATGATTCAAGCACTAATAGTATACATATACAGATACCTACATACATCAATAGTCATATCAAATATCAGAATGTGTGTATGCATCAGTATGCGTGTGATGAGTATAAACAAAAAGTAATTAATTGTAATACGATTATAATAGTTATTGCCAAAGTGTAGTGCTTTTGGCTGAACATTTGTATGTGTGTGTGTGTGTGTGTGTGTGCAATATTACCACAAAATTGTTCACAATGTCTGTTTCTAGTTTTGCTTCGAAAACTATTTTTTCTTAAAACGTCGGTGATTGGTTGAATTTACAGTATAATGCGGTCGCGCATACATTCTCACGTTTACAAGCAATCAGAGCTCCAAGCAGGCCTATTGAGAAATTGTTTGTTATCACACAACGTTCTCAGGTTAGACAATGTGGGGCTTAAACTGAAGAGAGAAATATACAAGGTGAATTACTGAGAGAAAGAGCTAATGTATTCAGCCAGAGCTTCCCAAACATTAATAAAGCTGGAGATTGCAAAACTAAACAACTTCACGGCAGTCAATTTAGACAAACCTTTCCCATTATTATAACATAATACTCTCAACCTTAGTAATCCTTATGCACAGTAGCAACTGTCCCAAAAACTGTTATTGGATGTGAAAACCTGCACTTTAACAGGCCCTGACGCGACCCAGGATGTGAAAAAAGATACTGTATACAGGGTTGCCCATATTCGACGGACCCATCTGGCAAAGCCATAACTTTTGACAGAGATGTCAGATCGCGTAATGACATACCGCGTTTGAAGCGTCAGTCCAAGCAGATTTTTACCATGGAACAATACACGCCACGCGAGCGCTCTGAAATAATTGAAATTTACATTCAACAGAAGAAGTCAATTGTGAAAACTCAACGTGCTTTTAAGATATTAAAAAATGTGAGAAGTGCGCCTTCTAAGAACACCATTAAGCGTTTATACGAAAAAATTTCGACTGGCCAAATAAAAGTCGACCAAGGCGATCGGCTGAGAATATCGCTGCC
>JAHXMU010037152.1:0-37809 GCA_019455685.1 Philornis downsi | reverse complement strand
ATTAGTACAATTTTAGTTGTGCTTTTCATTAATTAAAAAAAAAAAAAACTGAAATAAACAAGTACATGACGTGAGGTGAGTAGAAAGTAACTTTTAAAATTTACCTTGCATAAGATTTCCTATGTATTTGTTATGTTATGTATTGTTTTGTTATGATGAAGGACGGATATTATAAAAATTTGATGACGTTTGTATAGAGGAAAGAAATTTTGCATGATTTTACGATGCATAAGAGAAAACAAAGACAAACAAGAAAAAATACAAATGATGTTACATATTACGTTTCGATTTAATCGTAAGTCAAAAGGATAAAGCACTTACAGGGAGGAAAGAAAATACTTCCATTAGTTACACAAATTTACAAATATTTTTGTTATTTACTTGAAACATTATCAAATGCTGTGATTTTAAATAGAGAGAAATGTTATAAACTATCTAGCTGCTGTTGCCCACTGAGGCACCTGAATATAACATTGATTTTCTCTCTTTGCATTTCGAACAAAGCCTATAATCGCAAACTTACTTTATAGATGATAAGCTGGAGCAAAATAACAAGAAATGACAGCCTATAACAGAGCATAACTGTTCTTGAGATTTTAAGAATATGAGTGTCACTACTACAAAACTCAGAGATTTTGTAGTTTTCTATTTTCTATACTTTTAAAAGATTTCAATCCCTCATACCGTTGAACTCATATCTGGAATACATGTTCATTAGGCTTAGAGAATAGGTTTACATATTTTCAATGTGATTTTCTATACATCGCATAGGAAATTAGTTAATTAACAAACCATCTCAGGTACATAAGGAAAAATTTTCAAAGGTTTTTTCACAATAACCTGCACCAAAAATGTTCGATATTGTCCTGAACACAGTCCAGTATATATATACAGTATAAGGTGAAATCAGTTCACTTCATTGTATTGTACAAAACCGGACTCCGGAAACGAAGCGGCAGAACTCCTGGCAAGAATCGGTTCTGCTGTACCTACACAAAATTAGCTGGACTGTGTTCAGGACAATATCGAACATCTTTGTATATATGTATATGTGTATATATATACAATGAAGAATGGTCGTTGCAACGGGACTCCTATATAATATAAGAACATGATATTCATTGAATTTTATGTTTTTTATATGAGCTTATATGATCAAAAATGTTAAAGATGCAACTTATTCCAGATCATGCCTTTGCAGCTCCTCGGGAATTTTTGCAATATGTAGTATATTTCTTGATCAACTTACATTATTTAAAAGATGTCATGGAAACTCTAGGCAGACAACACCTCCAATCGGGAGGTCCGATTGTCACTGATACCAAAACTGTGCCTGTTGTGATAACGCCCTTATAAGTTAGTAGTTCTGGACGACAGTGCAAGTGGGGAAATCATCTAAACTGGCATGGATTGACCATCGTTTAAAAATTAGGTCAGGGTAGCAACGTCATGGTTTGAGAACAACAAAGTTGCGGGTACCGATGAGCTGTCAGGAAAGCTATTTAACATCGGCGGCGACGAGCTGATAGTGGGCATGCACCATCTCCTAAAGACAATTTGGCAAAACGAAAGCTTGCCGGTAACAGAAATCTGACCGTACTATAGTGTGTTTTGTTCACAAATATGTATATTCCTCGCGTATAATTCCCTATTGAAGACTTTAGTTTGTTCTATTCGATATGATTGGACCTTATCAGTTTAGATTTGGACCTAGTAAATTGACAATTGACTATATAGAGGGTGTCCGTCGGGAAGGTATGCTACTTTGTAATTTTAGATTAAATGAAATAGAATAGATCTTATATTGATAAATGTTTTATTTAATGTCGGCAATTACGTATGAAATACAATATCAGATAAATGTCCACCTCTGTTAGCCTCACAAATGCGAGCCCTTTTGAGAACATTTTTCGTTACATTCTCGCACATTTCACGCGGTATTTCATAAATTTCACCACGAGTTGCTCAAGCACTTCTGGTTTGTTTGCATAAATCTTGCTTTTCAGATATCTCCACAAGAAGTAGTCCAGAGCAATCAAATCAGGCGACCGTGGTGGCCAATCAACATCCCCATTTCTTGAAATAACTTGTTGTGGAAAGAGTTCTCGTTGCAATTCTATTGTAATCCTGGCTGTATGCGATGTGGCACCGTCTTGTTAATATCACATGTTAATCAAGCCCAAAGCATGCAGTTGTGGCGTTAAAAAGTTTTCAATCATATCACGATATCGCTCCCCATTTACAGTTACCGTTACTTTGAGGGTTTTCCATTACCCAGAACCGACTATTCTGTTTATTCACATATGCATTCAAATGAGAATGTGCCTCGTCACTCATTATGATTTTTAGTGGGCGAACTGTAACATCCTATTGGCATATGTACGGCGGTGTAAATGGTCTTGTAGAAGCTCTTGTGTCAACTGCATTTTAAATGGAAGCAAATGCAAATTCTTGTGCAAAATTGTGGCCAAAGTTGTTCTTCGAAGGCCAAGCTCCTGAGCACGGCGTCGAATTGAGGTTGATGGATTGTTTTGAACACTTTCTTGAGCAGCAGTAATGTTTTCAGTCGATCTTGCAGTACGTTGTGATCAATGCTTGGCCTTATCAGCTACAGACCCTCTTTCTTCGAAATCATTCACTACACGATAAATAGTGCGTCTGGTTGGCACGTTGTTTCTCCTAAAAATTTCCCGTAACTTTCTCATCGTCACAGTAATCGATGATTGCTTTTGATAAAATGTTTTAAATTAAATTAATTAATTTTAAATTAAAACACGTTGGTTTATCGAATATTTTTCCATAATAAAGTTGCCACGTCTCTACTTCACGACTGCTTAATATGAACTGTCAAGACTAATGTTTACCAAAATGACGGCAAAACAAAGTAGTATACCTTCCCGACGGACAACCTGTATTTACTCTACAGTAAACCATAAAAAAGATAAAAAAGAATGCTTTTTGTTCCCTTTCCCAAAGAAAAAACATTCTGCTGTACCAAGGTCTATTTCCTACATGTCTTGTTGCACAGCATAGAATCTTATCTTATGACAAAAACGGATGCTTCTATTATGGAAACTTTCGAAACTAAACATATCAACACAGACTTGGACCTAATTAAATGCACTGAAATAAAGTAGCTGTGTTGGATGAGTCGTGTCTGAAAAAGCTCCATTATAAAAAGGCAAAGAACTCGGTTTGCGGCACAGAAAAGAGGAAACAAAATTTCATTACAAGGACCAGAACTCCTATCTAATATGGTCACTACGAATTAAAGAAGAAGCGGAGAAGACTGGGTCGTTTGGCATTCCTTCTTTTTGTGGGTCATAATAAATAATCGATTCGATTAGAAAAAAAATTGCGTACACATTTCGTAATTACTCAGTTCATATAAGAAGAGTATTAACATACACCATAAGGCCGGAAGTAATAGTTGTTTTTAATTTCTGCCTCTTTTAAATACTGTTGATGGCTGTAATTCCTGTGAGTTTAAACTATTTTTCTGGTTATATTAAGTAGTATTTTCACATGAAGCTTGAAAGTAGTGAGAAGACGAATAAATTACCACCAACTGAAATGTAAAAATGTAAACTATCGAAACATATAGCATTCCCCCCAAGTACTTAAAATTATTGCAATTTTCATAATATACAAAATATGTTACAACAATGTTTTTTTTTCTTTGTCAATTAACACAATATATCCAGCAAAGATACTTATAAAACAAACTTACGATTTTGTGGTTCTGCCAATTGTATAAGCGCGTCCACTGTCACAATACTTTCCAGAACAATTTGTAATTCCATCTCAGTGCGCGGCTGCTTTGCGTTATCCATGTAGAGGCCTTCTATTATGCGCGGAGCCAATGCATGAATGTACGGGGTGGACGCTTTAAGCTCTGTATTTGAGAATATCAAACGTGCTGATTGTATACATTTCAATTTGACAGCCATGTTGTCCGATTGTAGATATTGGCGAAAATGATTTATACACGGATATTGTAGAGAGGGTGTAGACACTACTGCAGATGGTGTGTGTAGTATGAAAACGGCAATCGCCTTTAGCATTGTCACTTCATCCATTTTACGATCTTCGTTATCACCAGCAGTTTTTGTCAAATCCACAATAGTGGCTAAAGCACTTTGTAGTAACTCCTGCCATTCACTAGCTACGGAAGGATGAGTTGACCATTTTTTTTACATATACATTCGAGCGCGTGAAGAGCAGATTGTATAGCGACTGTATTGGCCAATATTGTTGAATCAATAACAGATTTATTGGCTGTTTCCTTGATAATTGACGTAGTCATGTAGAGTATAGTGGGTAGAATGGCTAGTGATCCCTTGGGCGAACAGAGGGTAGTTAGTTCCTCGACGCATTCAAGAGCACTTGCGACAAGACGTCCATTATCCTCAGCTAATTTGTTGAAAAATGATTGAGAACTTAAAGCTGTTTTGGCTATCAGATCCTGTCTGAATTGCACAGTATTGGCTGCTCCTGGATTCATGGTGGGAATTTGCCGTACGAAAAGGCATAAACAAACCTCTAAAACTGCATATATGTGGGAAGATCCCGGTGTTATTTCGCCCGAACTGCCTCCTTCGCCCATTAGATCGATTTGATCTTGCAGGGAAATATTGTCTGTGTTTTCAATGTTCTTGTTCTTCTCTAAGAATTCATCTCTAGTTTCATTCAAATTCTCTTTAGAAGCTAATACAGACTGTTTAAGTATCTCAATACAGAGCAGTTGCACAAACAAGTCATCGCTAGTTAAGATTTGCCTGTGCAATACATTACACAGCTCAATTGTTAACACTTTGTCTTTGACCAACTGTCGTCGGGCCCATTTGCAATCAAATATTGTATACATTGACTGCAAGCAGCTAATCACATTCCTAGGCTTTTCAGACGTTCTAGCGCTACAAAGAGCCTCCATGCATATGCCAAAGATCATGTGAAAACGGTCTGCAGAAAGAGAACCATGAGATATGTTGTTATTAGTTTCGAAAGATGAATTATCTGAGCTGTTGACTTCAGTTGCGGAATTAGTATTTGGTTGCAAGTATAATTGGAAGCCTTCGTCTTTTAACCACAAAGAAGCTGCATACAATATGGGAGGCCATGAAACTAAATAATGAGGCTTTGAAGAATTGATTGTGTCAGGGGTATAAAAGGCTCCGCCATCATGCGGTAATTGACTTTGAAACTCAGCCGGTAAGAGAAGTAAAGCGTGATCTTTCATTGCTGCTAGCCAATGTGTTGAGAGATTGTCCAGCTCTGGTTTTACCAAAGACAGCAGGCTTTCATATGTTTTGTCGTTCCCAGTATCACAACCATTAGCATCATCATCATCGACGTCGATGTCGCTCGTCAACGAAGGTATAGTATTGGAGACAGTTAGTTGCTTTTGTAGCAGGGAAGCCGGCGCAGTTCCATTCGTGATCATCGCTACAATGTAAACTTCGGCCCAAGCCTTCAATATACTTAACTTTTCTAAAGTGGTCATCGATTCATTGAACAACTGAGTGCTATTAGTTTTTGTATGTAGCTTATTTAACGACGACACTAACAGTTGATGGACTCTTCTAAGATCGTTAAGGTCCCTAGCTACACCCGAACCAATCCAGGCAGAACAAACCTCACAGGCGGCAGCCGTGACATGAGATGGTGTGTCGGGAGCAAAGGCTGGACGTAAAGCGGCTCCCACCTAAAAGAATATTGCGTTAAAAGTAATCATTTAAAATTTATATGACCGCTTTACTTACTTGTGCCTGAAATTGTTCTAATAGCAAGTGTCCAGGGAATTCCGGTTCTGGTACATTCGCGAAACGGTCTATAATTTCCTGCAAAGTTCTTAAACCTTCTAAACGCAGCTGATCGGAATCCGATGTAGCTGCTATGAAGGACATTCGTATAAGCTCGGAAAGATGGAGAATCAAGTAATCGCCACTAGACTTTGTCATTTGCATTTCCTTGGCTTGCAACAGATCAAAATGGATGGATGTATCCGATTCACAGGCGGACATAATCTTTCTTACCGATTGCGCAGCGAAAACGCGAGTGGTCCAGCGTGGCTGCACAGCTGGGTGTGTGGAAGAGTTCTCTGTAGCATGATACTCTGTCACGTCGTCAGCTTCATCTTCCTCATCTTCATCGTCCCCATCATTCTTGGGTGAATTATGTGATATACTTGCGCTGGTCGACGCGTTAGACTTTGATGCGTTGTCTCCTCCCTTGGAAGACAGTGCAATGTCATCCGGAAGTGGTGAGTTTTCTACCGCTACCGTGAGAACGTTCTTACATAAACTCAGCCAAGTGCTAAGACTTTCGGCAGCCATCAATTGAAGCATCGACGTTAGTGTGTCGTGTATATTCTTCAACATTTCTATATCAGTTTCGGAGTCCAACATGGCAAACAAAATGCCAGGGAGGCCGAATTCCGTTATAACTAGTTTCGGACAATCATCAGGCTTTATTAATAATGCCAAGTCACAAACTTCTTTAGCTTCACGATGAGCCAGTTGTCGGAGGCATGACACAGCCGCCTTGCGTTGTGTTAGATAGTGTGATGACAAATTTTTAACTAACGTGGGAACCAGAGACGATAAATTGACACTGCCAGGGGCAAAGAGGTGTACCTGCTGCATGCAACCGGTGGCTTCCGCTTGGACCAACGGATCAGAATGATTATGCATTACAGAAGCAGCACAAAGGAACGACCTACGCATTTTGGCAATACCAGCAGCATTTCCCTGTTAATTGAAGGCGGAATGTGCATATATTTACGGCTGTTTCACCTGTAAGACATTTAGGAACATTACCTGCAATTCAGGACCCATGGTTGTTATTAGAGCATTTAGTACACGTCCGATGCATTGGTGGACATCTACATAAGACTGAGGTACGGTAAGCAACAATTTTAGGCACAAAGTCAAAGACGCCTCCACATAGCTGCGGAACATAGGGCCTCCCGAATCTGCGATTAAGGCCAGAGCATGAAGCGCCCATAACTGCACTACAGGTGACGATATATCTTGGGCCAATGCTAACAGTATTGAAACGCTTGTATTTAAATGCTGTGAAGAGCCCATGCCACCTACATATCGATGCAGACAGCCCAATGAGAGGGAGTGACCAGTGCGTGTTACCACATCACGTGCTGATTTTAATTTGTCAAATGATATTTGGGCCAGTTCCGCGGTAAAACGTGACTCGCCTACCACCTGAGCCAATCTCCCCAAGGCTTCGGCTGACGCGCATCGTAACATTGAGTTCGAACTAATTAGTCCCGATGTCACAAGGGTAGTAAAGCTTTTACGCACGTCTTCTTGCCCAATACTGGACTTACTATCTGTCAGCACTTTGAGGCCACATAGCAGAGCTGTGTAGATGTTCATTTGTACAGCCTCTTGACGACTACTCTTAGCCTGTTTTATGCATTCCGCAAAATGATCCAACATTTGTAGACGATGTTTGTTTGCCACTTTCGGAAATATTAAGCCAAATAATGTTATGGACATGTCGATTATTGCCACACCTAGAGGAAGAGGGCCAGGACACTGATCGGCTTTGAAGCCATACGCTCCGTTCATGGATGCAGATGAAGTATTCGCCGTGGATCGATATAGGCAGCATGGATCATGCTCCAAAGCTCCGGAACCAGCAGCACTGTTAGGCTGTAGCTAAGCACAAAAAAAAAAATAATATTAGAAGGAACAGAACAAGAATATTAAGAAGGGAAAATTAACAACAAATAAAACTTAACATGACAGAAGAAACCAAATGGAAGTGATAAGCTGTAGACAAACTCAAGGAAAGATTCAACAGAAGCGGGAAAAAATCGAACCACCAACAATACACTTACATGATCACCATCCCATCTACGGTTCGGTTCCATCTTTTTTGTCATAAAGTTCAGTATAAAAATTATGATTAAAAATACATATCAATAAATGTAATATGTAATATGAGTGAATATGTAAAAGGGTTTCATAACATAAATCAGTAAATACGGAACAGAATGGGAAATTTCATTAGATTTTGCTTTATATAATCTCTGAATGAAAAGGCACACAGTTCTACTTCCGTAAATTACTGAAGTAATTGAAGAGATTTACCTGATCCTCTATAATACGATGATCTGTTTCCTGCAACCATGTGCCCAAAATAACAGAGTCTTCGGAGTGACATAAACTTCTTAGCAGAGAATTTGTTGTATTGGCTGGATTTTCAGCCAATGTGAACTCCGATATTAGCATACGCAGCAAGTGAGTGTATGACGATTCGAGTGAATTGGCGGGAAGCTGCGACAATGTCTCGTACAGACGCAATCGAACCATAGCAGCTGGCGCCTTTAACTGTGTTCCATAACTTTTCAATACCGATGATAAACTGGAAATATTTAAATATTAATAAATAAACCGCTGCTCATGATTGCAAGCTGCTGCCCACTTACTTTACCAGCATTGCTAACGCACTTTCAATTGGAGTGAGTAAACGTTTGGTTATGTCTTCTGTTATCAGATCCGGACAATTAACCAAAAAACTGTGCATAACAGATAAAGCCCCAGCTCGTCCCTCTAATGTTACTTGCCACGTAAAAGAGTCACCCCTTGCTTTTTCTGATTCCAGTTCTTTGTTGGATCTTGGAAAAGAATGTCGCCAAAGCAGAAGCAGGCGTGGAAGCAAACCCTTTACAACTGGTGAACCTAGCGTCATTATAGCTCCAATCAAGAGCCAACCGGCTTGAGTCCGATTCAAAGACATACGACTGTTTTGAGATGCGGAACGTAATAGTTCCTCGGCTGCATTAAAAACCACCTTTCCCTTAGTATGTGGAATACCGAGTGGCGAGTAACGCACGCTGCCAAGTATGGAGGCAAGAGCGCAGCTGTATCCTGCAACTGCCTCAGGAGAAGAACGCATTTGCTCCAAAGCATCGACGAATCGATCTATTAATGGTGTTATCATACTGGGGACTGCAACACAAAAACTTCGCAAACACCAAGCGGAAGCTAATCTAGCAGCAGCACTTGGATGCACCAATACTGCGCATGTAGTATCGATTGCATTCAACGTTTGATCAGCCAAAAGGTTCTGAGCTGTTGTTCCCAGACCGAGCACCAAAGAGCCCAATTCTTGCAGCGCACACACCAAAAAGTGTTGACTGAATAGAGTCTCCTGGTTAGAATCTTTAGCATTTTCGGGATTGAAGTCTATTGAGTTCATTTGCTTCGCTATCATGTATACCAGCTCTTTACATGCCGAAGTTTGGGCTTTTTCGCCAAGCATTTTACCCAAAATAGAACGTAATATGAAATTAATGCATTTCCGTGAGTAGACAGCATCAACGTGCGACGAAGCTGCTTTAGGGTTGGCCACTAAATCGAGGACATGGGAGAGGAATGCAGATAGATTTCGTTCCAACCAAACACTGCCCATGTAGTCCACAAACACTACATATGCATGAGTAACACCGACTCGTATTTCTCGGTTTACACTTGAACTTCCTTTGATCATCTCCCCAGTGCCCTTCAGGAATGATCCGCCACCTCTCAAAAATCCAGACATTAAGATGTTTAGACTTTCGTCCAAGGATACCGTGCGTGTTGCAGCTTTTGACTGACTGGCTGGTTGAACAGAAAGCTTCTTGTTATTGCCTTCATTCTGCTTCTGCTGAGTAAACGCCAATAATGTACCCAAAAGTTTTGCAACCGAGCATCTTACTTCATAATTGCTTCCATCAAAAGCACGGAAGCAAAGAGCCGGTAGACTCTCCAACTCAGTTTGATAAAGAAATGGGGCATGCTGTATCATTTCTAAAATACATTTGGCTGCAGCAACTCTAACTGCCATGACACGATCGGTTAAACAGTGCTTGGTAGCTTTATAGATGTCTTTGTGAACATTGGCTATAGCAGTGCCCATACCAGCGCATACTTTTTCCAGAGTGATCATAATTTCCACGCGGGCCTGTGATTCTGCATTGCGAAGAGTTCTTAAGAGTAAACTTACAGTTTCTTCATAAGAACGACCCATCATCCGACCAAGCTTTTCGTACATAGAACCAAGCACACATATTGCAGCCCTAAAATGTAGTATCCTTGATATTATCCTAATTTCTGAGCTAAAGATTCTTCCATACTTACAATTTGGTGGGTAAGTAACTTGGCGAATCATCTTTGTTCTTCAAAATGTCATTGCAAACATTCGCCGTATCGAATAACATGAACGTATCACCTACTGAAAATAGTGTGGCCAAACAACTGGCTAATAGTTTGCGCATTGGCGGCCCCGGGGATCCATTTATTTGAGCCGTTAGTTGCTGCACCAGCTTCTTTTGATTACTTTTAATTTCATTGCGATCGACGACCAAAAGGGTCTTTTCCAAGTAACCCAACCATTCAAATATAAACACAGAACGTTTGGGCTCTGGCAGTTGTTTAAGAGCATCTTCGTTCAAACATAAACTATGTGCGAGCTCCATATTCTCATCGGAATGTTCACAAGTGGCGGCGACAGCACTGCTATCTGTGCGATGGCAATGATGATCTGTATCGAAGCGTGTAAATGATCTAAAATGTTTACTGTTTATTAGCGTTTTTTGTGTTCATTAACATGAAAAGTGTATTACTAATCTTATAAAAATGTACATATGCCTGTATGCGTATTGCATTGTGTTGGTAAAGAGAGAAAAAATTGACTTTATGACGTGATGCGGAATAAATTAAACGCCTCCAAACGGTGGAGTATAATTTGAAAGGGTGAGCAAACTATATAAAAAAAAAAAAAAAAAAAAATATCCAAGTAATAATTCCGTGCTACGTAGATTTCGTGAGTTAAAGCCAAAATATTTGACAACCTATAGATAGATATGCATATCACTCACTACAACTCAAAATTTTGATTTTAGAGTAAATGATGAAGAAATGTTAGATCAGCCTATTATTTACCTACAAATGAAAAATATTTTAAGAACGAGAAATGTTTATATTCTGTATCGGAAGAGTTTTAGGTCCAAGTTTTTCTTCAAGAACATTAAAAATGTTCCTATCAGCAAACAAAATACGAAAATTTTTTGAGACTTGTACTTGTGCGTTCTAGTGATCAACCATGGCGCGATGGTTCGTAAACGCGATCATTGCAAGAATGATCCGAGGTTCAATGCCGCATAGGACTGTCTATCGTTATTTGAGCGGCAGTCACCTCGATGTATCTGACGAACACTTTGAGTAGTCGAGTAATCCACAAGTTTGGTAAATACTTCTCAAACGGTGGCGTTCCGAATCGTCGCTAGACTGTAAGTCCAGTTGAGTAAGTCGAAAAATACAATGCGTGTAAACTCATTGAATGTGAGAAGCTCTTCCATATCTCATTTATAGGATGCAAGGGCATTTGTTTTTTACATGCGTGTTTGGACTGCGAAGAAAAATGATATTTGACGACAAATGCAAATGCTTCAACGATGATTACCTTATTGGCATGCGTGACGAAATTGGACATCACTTTATGCGATTTTAAATGGCTTATTTAATGAAGTTCTGAAGCCACGATCTTATCGGTTGAGCTGAGTTCAAGGCTGAATCATTTCTAAAAAGAGACATGTTGAAGCACAATATGTCTCTTTTCATTCTTGAAACCAATTTGAATAAAATTCTGAAGGTCGTTATTATTCATCGATATTTTGTCGTTATTCTCGATACAAAAGCAATTCACCGTCGATAATATTTGCATCAATATTAAGATAACAGGTATGTTAAGCGACTTAGCGATAGCCTTTTTACTAATAAAGGATTAAATAGTAAAGTAGGTAAAGATTAGAGAGTACTGAAGTATATAAAGAGCGGTAGAATATGTTTAGAAAGCAGTTTTGTTTCTCAGTTTGTTTGATTCAGCGCCACTTTGAGGAAGATTTGCAGATCTGCGAGGAAATTTTAATTACTGGCAGCATTTATGAACATGCATGTTTGGTACTGTATTGAAATAATAATTTAATTGATGATTTTTAGAAGTATAAATGCTTTCATGGCTTAACAAGTTAACATTTGAAATATTTTATTGTGCCATTATTATTAAATGCGTTAAGCAACATTGAAGTGCCATTTCCAACAAACTCTATAACTTCTGTGCGTTAAGCAAAATACCTATGGCCGACACTAGGGCTAAATATATTTATCACGCTTGTTTGTCTAATGTTAACCAAAATAAATATTTGCAATTCGAAGATTAAAAGATTTGATTGACAAATATTCTTAAAATAAGTTTGAGTCTCCTGCTAAAAGTACATCATCTTGAACAAGGAGCAAAAATCAGTGTAAACTGTTAGGCTCATTTTATGGTAGATAGTGGGCAATGCAAATTTAACGAAACATCGCAATTTAACGAAACATTGCTGGTCATGACACTGAAAATGTTTTCAAAATTTGAATTTGAGTTGAAGTTGGCCGCCCCCAGTTGGAAGTGTGAAGTTTAATATATATTTTCTTGCATCGTTTAAATCTCCATTTATAATAATCATAAATTCAGAACACACAAATTATATTATTAAACATGTATTTGTGTGGAAACATTTTTTTACGAATATTAAAAAGAAATAACTCAGTGTATTTTTTTTTAATTTTCTGAATGAATTTCACTCGAAACCAAAACAGGTTTTACGTGAAAGTAATGTAGCATGAAATTTCTTTGTTCGCTGATCCTCAAGCCAAAGGAACCAGACCCATATATATGTATGTATATGAGTATATCATTTGTATGTACCACATGAAATGAGAACATCGTTTCTTTTAATGCCGTTCTTTGTTTAAAGCTGGAAAGTTCATTAGAGATTGGGTGTTTTTTTTAAGGTACCTTTTGGCTCCATTGATGGCCTTTCGCAAGAAATGCGGCGTGCGAACGACGTACGTTTCCAAGTTTGTCATTATTGTTAACTGTATAAAAGCGGAATATATAGCAAGGTTTTGGTCATTGCTGTGCTTCAAGGTTACTTAGGCAAGGGTACACACAATATATGCAAATATTAATTTTCTACACACTGTTTTTTTTATTATTTTTCTTATTGGAAAATACATCAGCACAAAAATAAATCAATAACGATATTAGCTTTCCTTCAAATGTGTTAAACGATAAATGTCATTATAAACATTTCACATTTTTGATATTCCTCATGAACTACTAATTAAGGAATGAGTCTATTCGTATTTCAATCCCACTTTATTTCCGTTTAAGACGTTCTGTAGGTTGTATACTCGCGCAACGATACTTTATTACTAACTGCTAGAAATAAAAAACAACAAATTCGCGTTGGTAAGAACATATGATGTATTCGAAGAGGTTTCATTCATTTCTCATAGAATTTCACAAACCCAACGCGAAAATCGCACACACACACGACGTTGAAGACGTCTGGCGGAAAGAAGAATTAGGGTGTGTTTTAAAACCATTTGAATATTAATGGGGAAAAAATAGCAAATGACAGATACGTAATATCCTTATAAGTTGAAATAAGAGTGGACTTCGTGGTTGGTACTAAAACCGGACATTTTTATATACGCAGTTGTTGTACTGGTTGGCATAAATAGCCGACATGTTAATGCATTATCATTCCCGTAGAAGTTTGAAGAGAAAGCTCATAATTTCTAAGGCAATAAAACATGAAAATGTCGCGATCATAGGCTATATTACAAAACAATTATTTTTTTGATCGTTTAACAATGAACACCAATGCACATATGATGTTACCTTTGGTGTAAAATTTGTGTTCAAGTAGGGATTTCTACAAATTGTCGAGTCTTCTTACCTCTTTAGACAAAGCGTATTTGTTTCAGTATACAATTGGTTTCATATTTAAATATGTATTTTTTAAATAGACAGCTGAATTTATGAATTATTTTTTAAAATGACTTATTCCATATGTAACTCAATAATTAATACGGTGAAAGTTAACACTACATACATACTTTTGCAGATTTGGCAAAAACTAAGTAAAGATTCAATGCTTTTTTGGCAAAGTATTTACTGGCCTAAATAGACCATATGACTTTTAATGAAATATAAATTTATTTCTTTATCGGTTCCGTCATGGCAAATGTATATACAAGTGCGGATAAAGCTACGTTGCCTAGGTTTTAAGACGTTTACAAGAAAATACGTTTACAATATGTTCGTTTGCACACAATTTGATATTTATTTACAATAATACAAAATCCGTCATGCTTTCGAAATTTTTCTCGAAAGCGGTTTATCAAGGTAAAAATGGCATTGCAGGGATATATTGCAATGCTTTTACAGTGGGACTATGCGGGTCACCAAGATCATTAACAATACCCTGAATGCGGGAGATAACATCACTTCGCTGAATATCATGGCGATCCAGCATGCGTGTAAATAGTGTGTGCAATTGCCGTGCTGACGACATGTGTGAGGATGCATTAAGGTCTCGCAGTAGTTCTTCCGAATATCCTTCGTACTTGCTAAGATTTGAAGACTTTGCATCGCGTTTCAATAAATCATAAACGAGTAAGAATTCGACGTAGGGCTTTGTAGGTGGTATACGCTTTTTGCCTGCAGTTGATGCTGAAGACCAACGATCCATAGCTGAATCCGCATCAAAAGTCGCACGACCGTAGTTATCATCGTAAAGTCGTAAGAAATTGTCCAAAGATTCAACGTCATTGTTGAAATCGTCGTGGTTCGGTTCAGTTACTATGTCGCGTATTAGAGACAAGGGTAAATTATCGATTCCATTAGGTCTGCTGGCGATATCGTAGAAAATATCGTATCCTTCTGGCTCTGATTTCAGGCTATTTGGTGACTCGGGAGCATAAAGCGCAGGCTTATGGGGCGGTGTAGGTCGATGTATAGGTTTCGCAGTTGTAGTTGCATCTTCACCCCACCAAGAAGGTGGTTTCCATAGACCAGACTCTGTAGACGTAGGATTTGAGGTCGTTGAGGTCGTTGGCCGCAGTGTCGTCGAAGTAGTCGTACTGCTACTGTCTGATATGATCGTACCTGAGCTAAAGGGCGGTTCTACTGTAGTGGATGACAAAGGCTCGTATTGCAAATGATCGATGTAATACGCAAGAGCCTGCATAGAAGCCGGCAGATAACTATCTAGTAAATTAGCGGCATTCACAGTGAGATCTCTCGCAGACACAACAAGTAACAGCGTAAAAAAAATTCCCCGCATTATCGTGACGAAGTTCGCTTTTAACACAGGTGCTCTATTTCAAGAAAACCACAAAAATATATAACCAATAATTTTATGCGTATTAATATAACATACTAAACGCTTAATACCACTCGCTCGGCGGTGGTTCAGAAAACAACACTTCTTCTCTTCAGAACTTAAACGTAACTAAAAACATATTTGGTTTTAGGTACTGTCCAGCTCTTCCAAAATCGTTTAGTTGGTTACGTTGTCTTTTTGCCTTCACTTTCTTGTTATAATGAAACATAAGAAAATGTGTTTCTCCAAAATGAATCAAAAAGATAAAAAAAAACCCGAAACGTTTGTGCGATGTTCTTTTTGGGTAAACTGCATTCTAGCTTGATACTCATCTTCGTCACCTTCAGAGCTGATGAACCCTACAAGCGGCCAAATTATATTAACAACGAATGGAGAAATGGAGGAAGAACTTTTCACTTATTGCAATAAATGGACTCTGTATAAAACTTTTACTTTTTGCCTCTTACCTTATTATATAACGCAATAAAAAGTCAATTAGCGCCGTTTCAACCACCAAATTGAGAACTAACCCACTCTTTGTTGTAAAACTTTTCTAAGGTAGCGTTTGAAACGGTCGTTTCGTCTTCCCTTCCGGATGAGTCAAGGAAAGGTGAATACACTTTTATCGTTGTTTTATTTACATTTTTATACGAAACAGCAACAGACGAAAACAAAAAAGCCTAACAATTTTGTTTGTATGTATGTATTGTTGACCAACTAAGAATAATATTAGGTGTTGGAATGCATATTTGGCTTGGCAGATCTGTTGATTTCTGTTCATTACCATGAGTTTTTTGATTTGTCGAATGTTTACCTGTCAATATCACTTTTTTTTTTGTAAAGTTTCGAAATTTATTGACATTGGGATGTGAGACGATTAAAACATGTACCATCAGTTCTTTAAAGTCTTGCTTTGTTGTTTCTTTCCGCTTACGCTTTCTGAATAACGATCTCAGCGAGTATGGCGGACTAGGTATTTGGTGCAAGAATCTGATTGGAAGACAAAGAGATCTGTGCGTGAGGGGGCTTAGACAGTTTTGTCCAAGGAATTAAAGATCTTGGTCTTCACTGGCTGTATATAGAATTGGGGTGTTACAGGAATTTTCAAATGATAGCAGGCCATTGGTACTTTTGAGCTACGTATAAAAAAATGTATTAACATGTATTCAGTAAGCAATATCCAGCGCCCATATTCCGCCTCAAAATCTGTTGAGAGTGGCTTTATGATGAAAGAGTCTTGTTGAATGTAACGCATATACATATGTGTGAGATCACCACAGGCACAACAGATGTCCATTCGAAATAATAACAATTGAATGATGAGAAATGGGCGTTTCGTCTACTGTTTCTGTGTGGAAATTGGCCATAAATAGAACTTCTCAGAGGAGAGAGAGAAAGCATCCCCTTCTCATAGTGAACGGAATACTTCGATTATTTGGGCAGCAGGTTACAAAGGTACAAAGGCATTTGTGTACGAGTGACCCCGTGGAAGCTGTAGTGGAGAAGTTACCGAGACGGGTCAGAGGCTGTACTTGGAGGATAAATCCCCAAAGATTAAATTGGTAAAACTGTCTGTAGTACAAACAGGCCCTCAATCTGTATTAATTTGCATCTTCATAAATCATATGCAGGCTTCCAAACTCCTTTAAACGCCACTTAAGGTTTTGTGGAACAAACTAAGTGATTACTGAGGTCCGGTGTATTCCTCCGATTGATATGGGGACATTATTTTCAAATTTTAACGTGCTTGTTTTGCACATATAGTGATTGGCTTTTGTCCACATCTACCGTATAGACATATAGAAGTTTCGTGGGTTTTCTTTGCCATCATATTCTCTTATTCCGTTTCCGCTTTCGGATTCTTCTTTTATAAAATTTTTCACAACCTTATTAATGAACTCTCCCATACCAGACGATGAAGGTATTGCATAGTTTGGTATTGGAGAGTTCATCAATAAGAAATGGTTTTTCTTAATTTGTTGTAACTTTGTCATTACTACATTTTAGGGTTAAAATAAAAATTTCTCTCTCTTTTGTATTTACCTTCTATCTCTTCATTACATGTCGGCGTTTTGTTAGAAACATCTTCCTTTTTTATCTCCCTGTTTTTTCGATATAAAATGTATCAGTAATATGAGTAACAAAGCTGTCATTAGTTTTTCAACGAGATATAAGTTTGGTGGGATAAGTACCATTAAAATTGTTTGGGAGTGCGTTTGACACAGAAAATAAACCATGATTTCGTACAACTCAAATACGCTGCTTTCGTGACCGATACTACTCATATATTCAGCATGATTTACTAGATGGGGACGTCTTCAACAGCTTTCGTAAAAATGCATCGGATCACTGAGCTGAAACATGTAATTTTGGAATTGACCTTTCATGATATCACATAGATTTATGGAGATCCCGAAAACCGAATACCGTTGTTAAATTCTCTACGTCCAATTTATGCACAAATTCAAATTCCTTGTTGGTAATGCAGACAACATTAGTTTCAAATTCTTGGATAATGTCACATCATTGTGCTTTATTCTATCATCTATGCTACTAATGGCTGTGATTATTGATGACTTGTTAAAGTTCTCTTTATAGAATCATATCTACATATTACTGTTTTCTCACATTTAACAATTCTGTTGCGACCAATATTCTTCAAACGATGCATCATAACAAATATATACCGAAAGAAATATTTATAAAATTTGCAAAATTCTAACAAAACGTTGTCTTTTTTCTATTATGTTTCTTCCTGACGCTTTTTGTGAACAACATATCCAGTGTACAATTTTCTGGGTGCATCATAAATCGAAACTTCAACTACCGGTAATTGATCAAGAGTATCCTCCTAAGACAACAATTTTGATATAATATCTTCAGAAAAACGTCCATAATTATGACCTCGGCATGTTATGTCACATTTACATTTGTTGGCGATGGCATTTGAATCTCTTTCGCCAGCTTGATGCATTTGGAAGTTTCGTTCAAAAGTTCGTGTTCCCCCGTCAACTTCGCCTGATTTGAAAGAACTTTGTACGAATTTGGAAATATATAACCATCCATCATTTCACATAAAAAAATACCTACTTTATTAACATTAGCATTGGCCAACCGTAGTTATGAGAAAGGGGCAGTTAATGATAAACAAAATAATAAAAAAAATTATGAAGAAAAAATTCTTGAACGAAGAACATTGTTGGAATAAGAGAATACTCTTAAATAATTAGGCAATTGGTTGCAATATCGAACAATTTTAACAAGAAATGAACTTTCAAATGCCGAATTAATTATTACAGGTGTAATGAATTTTAAATTTCTTGTTGAGCGTGAAAACTGAAACAAACCACATTTATGATAAATAATCATTAAATTGTGATAATTCACAAAATTATTAAAAAGGCATCCTAATACTCTCTTCACGCATGCGAAAATACGTTGACACCTGCATACACTGCAAATAAATCTTGGAACTGTATTTATCATCTGTTTCGTCACTTCAATCCGAAAATAATTTGGGGTATTAGAAGTGCCCAAGAGAAATTATAACACAACGACTTTGCTTTTATATATAACGGGTAATATTAGGAAGGATATGAATCGCGGCACGCACAGCGTTTTGGTTCCTCTGGATTTGAGTAATGAAGGCATAGCTAGAACCTTTACCTCTCGGGAATATAGTGGGTTATTAGATTATGAAGCACCTTCTGGTTTAAGCATAGAAAATCCGTTATTTGCTACCTCTAGTAGTATTAATTTGTAAATTTTTATAATATGCATATTATGTGTGTGTCTATTTATTTTTCAACTTATTTTTTCGATAGACTTAATTATATGAACTTTTCTAATGAAAATTCTGTCAAAAATAATCGGTTTATTAGTTCTAAATTATGTAGTTTATCTGACAAGCTTAGTGTTGCACATTTCAATTATCAAAGTTTTCATCTTACTCCAAATTCTAAGAAATGTATTAGAAAACAGTGGCTTGGATATTGTAGGAATCAGTGAGACGTGGCTCAAACCATCTACATCCTCGAATTGTATAAGAGTTTCAGGCTATTCCTGCTGCAGAAATGATCGTCCGATTCAGAGAGGTCGTGGAGGCTATGTTTATTTAGAAAAATTTAAGGTACATGTGGTACATAAATGTAGTAGCTATGGCGTTGTTGAGAGTTTGTTTATTGAGGTGTTGTCAGGTGGTCGTAAATTATTGTTTGGTGTAGTATATTTACCTCATGGAGATTTTAATTCTTTTTTAGAATGATATCTCCGATGTAACAGAAAGATATACTGACATTTGTATTATGGGTGATTTCAACAAGAAGAAAATATGAGACATTCTAGTCAGGAGAGGGAGGAATGCGCTAGGACGAATATTTTTGTTCATCATAACATCATGTCAACACACTTTGATGTAGTTCATCAATCATTTTCGTTGATTGATTTTTTCGTAATTTCTCATCCTGCCGACGTCCAATTTTCGGATTAGTTTTATTGTCCTATTATTTCAAAGCACGCTTTTGTTTTCAGATATGTATGCTACAAGCGATGTTGATTGCCAGTTAAATATACTTACGGCTGGCTTGACCTTTGTCCATTCTGTTATATCACTTAAAAAGAAAAAGATATATACGCTGCATGATAAATGGTACTCATCGTCGTAAATTCTTTACGTCCGTTCAATATGTGATTTAGCTTTTTCTGAATATATAATAATGATGCCAATGATGCTAACTGGAAAATTTATTGCAGGGCCAGAAATCGTAGCAAAAGTGTCAGTAGAAAACTGAAAATTGAGGCGCATGCTGCACTTTTCGAAAATACTGAATCTGTTAAAACACTGTGGAATCGCATTAGTGAAAATTGCTTAATAGGTGATACTTGCAATCAAGGTAATTTTGTCAATATTGACGTTGAGCAACTAAATACGCATTTTGTTGGCAACCCAACTGAACGTGTCTACGTATCCCATACCGCAATCGGTGAATAATGGATTCTCCTTTCAGTGTGTTACCTTCGATGAATTGTGGCCTGCGTATTCTTCTTTTAAGTCCATTGCTCCAGAAGCAGATGGTCTGTCATTGAAATGTTTAAAAATGGTTTGTCCACTAATTTCATGCCATATTTTGCACTTATTCAAATTATTATGATTATGGTGCCTTGTTGGATAAGTTATACACTCATTTTAATTTCGACGTTAATACCTGTCAATTGATTTCATTATACCTATATGGTACGAGTCAATATGCTGTTATGAAAGATTCGTTGTCTTCTGTTTTGCGTGTTCAAAACGGTGTTCCTCAAGGCTCGGTACTTGGCCCAATACTTTTTATTTGGTACTTGAGTGATCTGTATTCTTGATGATGCGTGCATTCCCTATCCATTTGCAGATATCAGTTTGCTGATGTCCTGCAGAGTAATATTAATTTTGCATTAAATTTGATCTGCTCATGGATGACGGAAAATAAACACTCAATCAACATTCCAAAAACAAAAGCTATGTTTTTTTTTCTAATCATGATTTAAACCTGAGTTTGTCTTATCGTGCCATACTTATTGAAGTGGTCCACAGTGTACATTGTTTAGGAGTAGTTTTAGATAACAAACTAAGCTTTAACTGTTATGTGGATAATGTAGTCCGGCATTTAAATTATTCACTGCGAAGTTTTTATAACACTGATTTAGCGTTGCCCATATCGATTAAGGAGAAATTGGTTCATGCTTAATAATGCCTAGTATTCTATATTGTTTAGTTATATAGTGGCACTAATAAACAAAATATAGGAAAATTCAGGTGTTTAATAGAGTTAAGAGATATTTGTATTCACCGAGGCGTCGTGTTCATATAACACCATATGTTAAGCGTTTCTTGGGCTGTAGTTTTAAAAATTATATTGATATGAGGTCTTTGTTGTTATTTTATAAACTTGTTCGACTGTGTAGTCCTCAATTTCTTCTTAATTCGTTTAGTTTTTCACATTTCACTCGTAATAAGCAGCTTCCTATTCCTAAAACACCCACACTCATGGGTTGTGCTTTTGTAGTAAGAGTATCTCGAATTTACAATTTACTACTAAGCCATTTAAAAAGTTTTAAATTATGTCCTGATTCCTACAAAAGGCTCATTCTACAACACATTCAGACTTTACTGTAAAATTTTGTTTTCAATTAAATTGTGAGCAGCCTTAATTATTTATTATTATTACATACCGATTATCTTATATATCGAACAGATTAAATCTAATAGATGAATTGTTGCATGTTGTAATTTACTTATAATTGGACGGAAGGCTTTAAATTACAAGCCAAAAATAAATAAGAAAAAGAAAGAAAAACTTGCAACAGCAGTAAATTATTATAGACCAATAGCAATATTGCCTATATTTAACAACATTTTTGAAAGAATAATGCACGACCAATTACTAATGTACCTGGAAAGGCATAATTTTTTAAACGATTATCAGTATGGTTTTAGAAAGGGCTGTGGCACTGAGGAAGCAGCTATAAATGTAATAAATGCTATATGTAAAGGGTTAGATGATAATCATAAGGGAGTAATTGGAGTGTTTTATGATTTTACGAAAGCGTTTGATCTAATTGATCACAACATTTTGTTGGAAAAACTAAAATTTTATGGAATTTCTCCACAAGCCATAACACTTTTAGGCAGCTACCTTCGGAACCGGAAACAATTTGTATGTTTTAATGGTTGCAAAAGTTCTTTACAAGATGTTAAATATTGTGTACCGCAAGGTAGTGTACTTGGACCCTTGTTATTTAAAATATATCTCAATGATATAGGAAACCTTAGATTGACAGGAAAGCTCTTTATGTACGCAGATGACTTATGCCCTATATATCCTTACCAGCACGAAACAGTTGCTAGACCGTATATTGAACGTGACGCGTCCTTGATATATGAATTTGTTCAAATAAACAAACTAGTCCTAAATGCCACAAAAACAAAGTTGATACGATTTAAGCCTTATTGTGATCACAACAACCATTTTACTATATATATTAATGGTAATATTATCCAAGAAGTCGATTGTGTCCAGTATTTAGGTATATTTCTACAAAATAATCTGTGCTGGGATAGACACATTAAACATTTAAAAAAACAAATCAGCTCAAGTAGTAGGTATTTTGTATAAATTCAAAAATAAGTTTAATAGAACAGTGAAACTTTTAATATTCGAAAATTTAATTCAAAGTATTTTGAATTATATGGTTGTTTTATATGGGTACAAAAAAAGTGCAGAACTGAAATCTTTACAAAGAACTCAAAACAAAGCCTTGAAAGCTGTGACAAATCTGCCTTTAACATATTCAACACTTTCGCTATACAGAAACATATTCCCAAGCATTTTACCTGTGCATGGTATTTATCTAATGAAACTTCTTATGTAGGTATTCAAATGCTTACACAATATAGGACATCACACCATACATTTTGCTATCAACCAACAAGTGTTCAGTACCAGAAATAGTATTAACTTGAGGGTAGCAAAGTGTAGACTTGAAATTACGAATTGAGTATTCGGGTAGGCATGCGTATAATAATATACCTCAAAATTTAAAAACCGCAAATAATATTCCAACATTGAAAAATTTGTTAAAAAATCACTTACTGCAGAATGTTGAAGGAAATCTTATTTAAACTTTTTGTTTGTATACTAAATTTGAAATAATTTTAAAAATTTTTAATAATTTTTCTGTAACATAATTGCAAAAGATATTGAATTTTACTGCCAACTTGCCTCTATAATGTCTATTTTAGACGCTGGGGCGTAACTTGTTAATAATATATTAATATGTATATTATTATTCTACAGTATTGTACAGTTTAATAATAAAATTTTGTTATTGTTAATAAAAAAAAATAACATTCCTCCGAGATAACATAACTTGCACAGCTAATGTACATACATATACATATGGTCGCAAAAAATAAGTACAACTGCTTATTTTTGCTTTATGTTGAATTTTAGTTACTTTAACAGAATAAACATGACAATTTTTTTTATTTAAATAACTTTAATATGGTAATGCCTTTAAAAGTAAAAACACAACTGGGGCTTCCCCGTTGTTTTCATTGTGAGTTAGTTTTGTTCAGGTGTGATTTCAGTACTTGGTCAAAATAATAAATACATTGCTCAGTTCTTTAATATTTTCGCAGTCTACTGTAGTCTTTTTGCAAAGGCTAGTTATTTTACTGCAGCTTTTCTTTATTCGTAACAAAATATATAGCAAAAAAAAAAAAAAAAAAATCAGCCATGGGTCGAAAAAGTCATTGTTCTCCGGAGGAGAGAAAAATTGTTTTAAGACTAAGAGGAAGTGGCCAATATCTTCGTTCTATAGCAGAAACTATAAATCGGTCGCTATTTTTTGTACAAAAAAAAAAAAACCTTCAAAAACAACACATATCCGTATTGTAACGCTTTGAAAGAAGGGCCCGCTTATGTCTTTAAGACCGTTTTCAGCAGAAATTGGAAATGTAATTTCATCGCGAACGGTTCGTTGTAGACTACAAGAAGCACATTTACCAGGACGGATAACCAGAAGAGTTCATTTGCTTAGACAAAAAAAAAATTTAAGCTAGACTGGCGTTTGCAAGAAGGCGAAACATTTTGTGATGAAACAAAAATTTATGCATTTGGAAACGACTGTGCCCGGAATGTTCGACACTCTAAGGGTAAGGAATGCCATGTTCGTTTAACAAAGAAAACGGGGCGGCAGTATTATGGTCTGGGTCGTTTCTTGTGGTATGGTGTCGGTCCGATACATCGAATTACCGACATTATGACCAGATTCCGCTACAAAGATATCTTGGAAAATATGATGTTGAACTATGCTGTGGAAAATGTGTCTCTTAGATGGACATTCCAGCAGGATATCGACTTCTAAGTTGGTAAAGGATTAATTCCAAGATAATTATGCTGCCCTTCTTGACTGGCCAAGTCCATCTCCGGACTTAAATCCAATCGAAAATCTTTGGAGAGTTGAAACAAAGAATTGGAAAGGAGGTTCTTAAAAATAAGGATCAGTTATGGAATTTTGTTCAAAAAACTTGGTATGAAATTCCAGTAGAAATCTGCAGGAAGCTTATTGCTAGCATGCTAAAAAGTGTCTACGAAATAATTGAAAATAAAGGTGGAAAAATTTTGATTTTTTTTACTTTTTTGCTTATTTTAACTAAATGTACTTACTATTTTGTCTAATATTTTTTTGACGAATTTCTTGCTTTCTAAAGAATACTGAATTTAACTTTCGTTTTTTGTTATTGTTTTAAATTTTTTTTTTATTTCTAATGTTATAACAAAAAAGAAATTAGTATTTTTCTTTTAATTTATATGTATAAAGGGAGCATTTGTAGCAAATTACCCCTCATAACATATATTGTGGAATATGCCTGATTTCCTAGCATCGTATAAAGAAAAACGTAAATTATACGTGTGCTTTTCGGGACTAGATAGCTGTTTATGAACGCCGACCGATTATAACTGGCAGATATATTTTGATAAAATTAGGCCCAACGAAATGTTCTATATCTAGTTGGACTTAAGGATTTTGTTATTTCTTCAAATCTTTTCATGAAATGGAGCAAATGCAATGAAAAGTCCAGAATATATGTAAAAAGCTTAAAGGAATAAAATCGGTTCGGGTCTAGACTCTAAATATACACTTCTCCAGTTTCGGGTTAATTTTTACTTTGGTATTCCAAAAATGGACCCAATCATGTATATATGTATGTATATAGTATATTATATAGTATCCAGGATATTTGTACCCAAGTATACCATTTAAAAGCGGACATATACAAAAGGGGGTATTCATATTCACGGATATAGCAAACAAATAGATTTTTGAAATCATTTTCTGGCTTTCGGTGGAAGCCATTGCCCCCCGTTATATTTTAAACGTCTGATTTTTGTGGAAAAAGTCAAAGCATCCCAACTATCCTTTCACAGAAACACGCTTGATTCTTTTTGAATACATTTTTTATAAATGTTCCCCATTTGATAAAATCACGCGATTTGTTAAAATAATCTGTAATATTTTTTAATTTCGAGAAGTACTAGAAATGTTTATTGAAATGAGTTCAGTGTCAATGTTGAAAAGAAATACTTACAAGACACTAATAAAATTTCGCTTTATTGGAGTGCTCACACTTGACAGGCTCAGGAGGGTCCTACCGTGACTATATTTCAACACTATTACTAACACTGTTTATCTATTGCATTTACTATGTTAATCTGTACTTAATCCAAGCAGCATAAAGTAGATAACTTAATAAATAACAGCTGACAACTATGGACTGTCATTTTGCGGTTAATATCTTCAGTTAACAGGCAAGAAGCTGATTCGTATACCTAATACGTCAACTTAGTTAATATATGCCAGCCAGCACAATGGTCCATTTTACATATAATTTTGGATTCGCTCATTTTTTTACGAAACCAAAAAAACCTGATTTCATAACTTATTTTTGAAATGAAACCAAGAAGAGTTCCACCATGACAGCTAGTAAAATGAGAATAAGTACAAACTTAAAGATTCGTTCTTCTGGGAAATGTCACACGCACTCCAACACATACGCAGACGACTGCAAAGTGTGCGACCAAAACAAAAAGAAGAAAGCTACAGGAACGATATGCAATGTAAACAAATCTCTACCTTACAAAAACTTATGTGACGCTTGCCTTGTTTTTTCGTCTCTATTCATCCATCCGGTGGCAACAATAAAATAAATATACCAGAAACGGAACCCATTTGTCAATCATATTACCAGAAAGCTGTCGAAATATACAAAATTGATAAAAATAAACAAAAAAAAAAAAAAAAAAAAGATGTATAAAACGAAATGCACACAAACGTATGTATATGCATGGATATTTGTGGCTATGTACCCATAGACGTCTACTGTTGCTCTGGCCAATGAGTTACTTATTTTTCTGATTACGTTGCATTTACGACAACACGGCAGAAATCAAATGTGTGTCAGAGGGGCAGTGTATGTAGATAAGTGGATTCATTAGATCATAGGGATACACTCGAGATTTCTATTATCTGAATAATCTGAAGTACCTACCACAAATGATATTTGTGCAATTATCCACAATGGCAGCTGCTTTGCATATCCGATTCACAATTTCTTAGTTGGAAAAGCACACACACTTTTTACTCACTCACGAATTTAAAATAAGTATACAATAAGTGATACACTATGTCTACGCCCCGACAGAAGGCCAACAAAATGCTTCATAAACTCAATATTTCATAGCATTTATAAATAAATTGTTAAAACACTTTTAATTCGGTACTCTTTGTACTGTTTTGTGCAAAAATAAATGCAAGTTCTCACAAACTTCACGTCTTTTAGGAAAAATAAAAAAGTAGGACCAACGAGAAAAAGAAAAATATTACAATGGCGTAGTGATGGCAAAACACTGCAGTATTTATCGATATCAAGCGTTTTACAACAAGAGGTGAAATCGACAGTGCCAACGATGAAACTGCTGTACAAATCTACACCAGGGATCATAGAATATCTAATTGCAATGCGATAGGTTGCTTAGTTTCCAAAATGCAAGTTCGAAAAACTTGCATAGATACCATCACATATTTCAGTACTTACAGCTGGAATTCCATTTTTTTTGCAGTTTTCGTACATAATACATTTACTCAACTTCCAAATAGTTACACACACGAGTGGCCCCTGGTTTAGGATGATAGTTCTTGATTGATTTTAAATTTGTTGAAAAACTAAAAATCTGTGAATCTGTTTAATTTATTTAAAACAAAGTATAAATGTTACAATTTGCGCCATTTGCCTTGTTTAAGCTATGTTATATGTGTTTGTGCGCATTTATGAAAATGGGTCTGGTTCATATTCATATATTTAGCCATTTTAGCTTCATTTTGTGAAAATATTATCTGCTCCTAAATGGGTCAATGTTCTGTGGGAAATTAACCTTTGCTTTGGCCAAATATCTTAAATGACAAAATGATGGTTTATGTTACGTGAACAGTAGTCTATGCAGATTTTACATTAATGCTTTTTTGTTTGCGATAAGCCATCGTCGCTTGCTTACTAGCGAATTCAACTGATCTCTAGCATAAATGCTTCTTCCCAGAAAATTGGTAACCAGAAAAAGCAGTAGTTTGGAAATACTAACCAGCTATTTTCAACAATAAAGGAAAAATTATTGTGAAATATATATTCTTCCCGCCTTGCTTTGGATGCGTCATTAGTAGTTACTGATAGTTTCTCGTTTTTTTTAGTTACATGCATGTTCTTGTTTATTCCATTCACGTTGATTTATAGCATTTAATCACAAAAATAATATGGCAACTTTTCTATGATTCTTAAAGACGACAACATTGTATGAACTAAGACAGAAAGCTAGGAGTAAATCTGGTATGTTGCTTATATAAATTCAAAATTGCTTAAATGCTTAAGCTAGCGGTTACAAATAAAAAAAACATACTTATTGTTTGTAGTGCGTTTTGCGCTTTCGACTTGGACAATATAACTTTTTTTTCGCTATTCGAAATAAAATTGATCAAGGTTAAAACATTTCATGTCTTCTCAAACTCAAAAACTGGCTGTGGGAAAATGCATTTTTGAGTTTTATTTTTGCAAAAGGAAAAAAATACAAAGAGAATAAAAATCATTTTTAAGGTTTTTTAAGTCATGAATATTGTACTGTCAAAGTTATTGCGGCAATTTCCTTTCGTTCGTTGTCAATGGTTTTCTTCTTTGTACATTTTTCGAATTATGTTAGATTTTTCCGATTTTTTCATGGTGACATCTATTTTCCTCTTTCCTTTCGCTTACAACTGCTGTTCAACAGTGATGCTTGTTATTGGTACCTTGAATGATATTCCAGAGTCCTGATACTATAAACGGAAGTGGAAATAATTCCTCACCAACAACTTTCTAGTGAAGATTTGATTTTAAGTAGCATTGCCTTCTAAAGATGACACAATGCCAAATAAGTCTGATGACCTAACCATTGTCAAATGTTTAGTACAAAAGTACACAATGCCAAATAATTCTGACGACCATTGTCAAATGTTTAGTACAAAAGTTCTAAAAATTGTTTATAAAAAAACCTGTCAAACTTATCTGTTAGATTAATATACTGATTCACTGTCAAATGGATCTGACAAATTCAACCCCTTTTGAGAAAATTAGCAGATGTTTATTATGGAAAATTTGCAAAATTATTCACAAACATGTTTAAATCTCTTAAACTAGTATGCGTTTCACTACCGTTAAGTCTGGTATGAAGAGTTTCTATCGGAATTTTCACATCTATAGGATAAATGACATGTGAATCACAACTGTGCAATCGAAATGATAGTCAGCTGTTTTTAAGCTGATGTTTTTTGTTGTGCAGCTGATGGGACGAAACCTTTGAGACCTATCTTGTGAAAGGTTTGTTAAGCGACGTATTTGTGCTTGTAGCACGTCGTTCTTCATTTCTTTAAACAGAGGAAAGCAGGAAAACATACAGCGATTCTCCAAATGTCCTTTAACTCGGAAATTGAAGTAATTTACAATAAACATTTTCGAGAACTTGTATTGGCCAACGACGATTTTACTAAGAATGTGGATTTGACGGAAGCCCATGCCAATATCCGTAATCCCTGTATAGAATACAGCCCGGATGATATTTGGATTTTTGGTTATGGTTCCTTAATGTGGAAGATAGACTTTCCCTGCATAGATTGGCAGAAAGGCTATATATGTGGCTATTCGAGGCGTTTCTATCAGCACAGCATAGACCATCGTGGTGTACACGAAAAACCGGGACGAGTGGTGACACTCATACCATCAACGGCGGAAGATCGTGTCTATGGTGTCGCTTATCGGGTAGCTGTCAAAGATAGGGAATCTGTGCTCAAACATTTGGATTTTCGAGAAAAGAATGGCTACGAACGTTGCACGGTTACGTTTCATGTTTTCGATGAGAACGATGACAACCACGACAGCTTTGATATTCTTATCTATATAGCCACAGCAGAGAACGAATCATGGGCTGGAGATGCAGAAAATAGCAAAATTGAGAAGATAGCTGAACAAATTTGCACTTCAGCCGGACCCAGCGGAAGCAACCGCGACTATTTATTCAATTTAGTAAAATCCATGGAATGCTTATTCCCTGGTGTTAGAGACGATCACCTGTTAGCATTACAGAAAGACGTTAGGATGTTTATGCAAGAACGTGAGATGGATTATTTGGAAGTGGCTTTGAAAAAGGAGCTCGAAAATGTATTGGACTGTGATAGCGAATTTCTGACGTACAAAATAGATTATTTAGTAAAATTTTGTAAAAAATGTGGTTGGAGAGAGTACTTCTTAGCCAAAGAATTGTATGGTATTCATATTTTAAGTTTATGGAATGATAAATAAAAAACAAAGCGATTGCTTCTAATGTTTGACTTTAATTTAATTTAATTTAATTTACTTATTCAGGATTGTAATTTTAATCCTTAAGGCTGATTTGATTAAATTACAATATTACAACGTATCTTCTAATTTAGTTTTGCTTCGTTTTAATTGCTTATTTTATGGAATATTGCTGATGTTAGGAAGTATTCGCCTTCCCGTTTTTTCCACATCTCTAAGATTTCTCTATATTGCATTGTACCGCATTTAAATTGTTGGTAGTAACTACGACCTCCGGAACTGGAAGCTTCTACGTTATCAAATTTAAAAGTTCAGACAGAAGAGTACTGCAATAAGACAAAAATGATCAATTTGAATTGGAATCGTATTAATTTAGTCCAATTACTCTGTCTACATGGTGGAAAAGTGTCACCTGAAAGAACCCAAAAATATTTTATACGTTGTAGTTATGTTACTGTTTGATACATATATACTCATTAAACCAGGCACCGTTCCAGGAGCGAAGTGCATCTGAAGGGCGTCTGAATCAAAAGATTATGCAATTTTGATTCTACCGTATTGTTTAGTTTGTGTTCGCCGAAACTAAACAATTTTTAATTCTGATTGCCATTATTTAACTTACAAAATGAACGTAGTTATGGACCAATCATTTACATTGCCAAGGGCACGATGTAAAGATGTATTTCAAGCCTTCTTACTTTGTTAAGACCTTTATTTTGTTATGATACGAAAGAGCATACAAAAAGTAATGTAGATATAGACATAAACTTCTAGTTACCCTTCAATTAAGAAACAAATTGGTATAACTTTTATTCAAAATATGAATCTGAATCATATTTCAGATGAACTCTATCGTGAAGACTTCTCAATTATAAATGTTTGATTTTTCAACAAATTTGCTACTTCTGTGTAATAATAGTTTTTTTTCATATAGTATTACAATTTGCCTTTTGCTATGAAGTCAGCTCTTTAAGGAAGGTTTTACTGTAAAAATTCAATTTATAATCCTTTAATAAGTACTTCTGAATATGCTTCCAAAGTATATTTCCAAACAAAATTCTCTAAAACCTCTAGTCTACTTTAAAACTAATGTATTTATTTATAATGTTATAAAGTATTTTATTATATTGTTATAGGAGTAGCATTTTCTACAGAAGCAGAATATTCTAACTCGATTTATTTTGGTCATTAGATTTTAAAATTGTAGTTCTATAAAATAAATGAAATGAAATCGGAAAGTGATGATTAATTTCCACTATGATTCACAAATGTCTTTTTGGCTTTTTAAAGCGAAAGTTTTGAAAATTATAAAAGCATGATATTTCTACACTTTTATATTAATATTATATATTAATATATTATATTATATTAATATTGTAGCCAACAAATTTTTCAAAGAAATTTGTCCTAATCTGTGCCTTGAGTTGTTCACTATCCATTTTCCTTAAGTATATCAAACTTTGTTTGCCCTTTGTAACGTGAATTGAATAGTATTTTTTTTTACATAAGATTTAGAAACGATTAATGAGCTATAATACTATCGATACTATCGAATGCTGTCGTGTGAAATTTTTAACAGTTTATTATTTACTAAAAAATTGAAAGGATGTTCCGAATCTAAAATATGATAAATATGTGAAATTTCGGCGGGGATTTGTGTTACCGTGACAATGTACTTTCATAATACTTTAGTGTTGCTGAATCTCTGTGCAAAAGGCAAAAGTCTCGTCAATGGACATGACAGAATGTACTTAATTCGAACCTACGTTCCAAATATTTCTCCTATCCAAAGCAGTAGATGCAATGTTGATTTGTCTTTTGATCTGTCATGAAGTTTTCGTAACTGAATTACATGTTCTTAAATATTATGATATAATAACGAAATGTCTCCTTAGCGCAAAGCAGGAGATGCAACGTTGATTGGGCTTTTAAACTGTCATGCATTGCTTCTAGTTTTCTTTATTGAAATGTATGGTCTCATGTCTATGATAAGATTATCTCCTTTATAGCCACCTTAACCAATATTAGCTGTAGAAATCAAAATTGACATTCTGTCTTTGTTGTAATTTTTTCTGCCGATATTACACCGTCTACCACTTCATCTTTCTCCTCTTCAATATCATCACCATCTTCTTTGGCGGCTTATTGATAAACTTCAAAGTTGAAGTTGCCGATTTCTGCCTAATTTCATTTGTAGTTGGTTGATGTTTTTGCTGTTGTTATTACATTGCTACAAATTTAAGCAGATTGGGTTTTCAAAGTGGTCTCTACTACCAACAAGTATTGCCATCACTCCGTCCACCATCACCAGTTGTCCAGGCACTTTCTCACTCACTGGTGACGACAGCTTCGAAAAGATCCCCAATAATAATAACAACAACAACAACCAGGTTATTGGTGGCGGCTATATGGAAATATTAGTCTTAACTTAGCAAAGAGAAGCTGAAATTTGGTTTCCTTTTAACGTTCATAGATACAAAGTACACCCGCCGCAAGGATCAACTGGCGTTGATGGCGGCTGCTTCTCAGCCTGCGCAGAAGTTATGAAAAATTAATAATAATGTCGAATCGATTGATTTTGCCAAGCAGAGTCAGCGGGTATCTAGCTAATATGGATTCCTTGCTATTTAACTTTATCTGTGCAGCGAGCGGGCTTTAGTTGTGGTCAACGCTCCAAACGCTTAAAGCTCTTTGATAGACCTCCGTCGCTCCCTTCCACCGCTCATTCGCTTCTGCCATGGCCATAGTTTTATGCTCCTCTATGCGCTATAGCTGGACTATTGGTATGGGATTTCATTTGTGAAACTGCTGTCTTTAGATTTCGTAATTCAAATGTAACCTAAGCCCCACTTACTTATGCACTCACTAACTCACTCACTCACTCACTCGCCGCCACAGTCACAGTCATAGCCACAGCCATAGCTATGGCCCTAGTAGTATGTGGTGGAGAGCTGGCCTTAAAGTTTAGTGTGTAGCAGTGCCTGTGTTGCCCGAGCCGCGGCAAAACATTTATTGGCAAATGAAAAATAGCGCCAATTGGCCGCGAGGCGTTATATTATGTATTTTCCTATTTTGTAGTGGTTGTCATCATCGTTGTTGTATTTATTGCTCTTCTACAATTAATTCTTTACGTTTGCTTATGTATACGAGCATGTCTACACAGACCATAGACGTGTAACTACGAATGTGCAACATTAACATAAGTTGCACACACTTTGTGGAGGAGACTCCCAACCGAGACCAAATCATTTCTATTGACGGCGTCGACGACGATGACACTGTAGCAACGTTTTTGTTTTTTTTGCCTAACCCAAGACTGTGGAAGGAGCATAAAATACATGAATATAAATAACTTGGTTTGCTACATAGATGGATATAGATGTATATATAGGTACATTTGACTTGAAATATTTAAAAATGAATATTTGTGAAATTGTGTACTCTGAGAATTGAAAAATTAAAAAAAATTAAAGTATGAAACTTACAGACTTTAACATTCCATACAGCATAACGAAGTATTTTCTTCACCATCTACCGAGCATAAAACAGAAAGACTTAAGACAAAAACATGATTTCTCCAAAAAGTTTGAACCGTGAAATCTTATCCTATTTTCGTGATTTATTAATTGGGTCATTTGCAAAATTTCAAACCAAAATTTAAAATTTTATGCTTGATGGTTTTGAATGTGCATGAATTTATCACTAATATTTATCTTAATGATTTGGGTGAGATTTAAATACTTCGGTTTGTATCGTATTTCTTGGCTCTTCAAATTTGTACTTTTCAGTTTTTCTGTCGGTAAATGTCAAAATTTATTTCTTCTATTAGGACCTTTGTTGTCCTCATTTTTATCACTCATTGTTTTTAATGTGAATATTTCTATTCACTTGCCCAATTTGTCCCGTCAATGGATAACCTGAATTTACCTCTATGTCGAAATGTAGCTCATTTTTACGTGTTGTGTAGTGGCTCTTTTTGGGATAACTGGCGGCATAAATTGCATTTCTCTTCTTCACCTTGCGAATCTTTGCGTATGTCAAGTAGATACGCACACGAAACTGTCCAATGTTTGCCGTACCTATGGTGTGAGTATGTGGACATTTTAGATTTTGGCTGGAAAGATAGAGCTTATTATTAAATAGAAATCTCGAGGTGCCTTTTACATTATACATATATATGTATATACAACTGTAGTGTGCGCGTTTTCGTAATTCCTCTCCTCCCAAACGACTTGACCGGTTTTGATGATCTCTTTTTATACTTATGAAGTTACCTTGATGGTTCTTGGCTGTTGCAGGGCCCGATAGGTGGCGCTATCGTTAGGATCCAGTAAAAGGTATGCATGTCTGGCAAGTTTGTTTACAATAATTTAAGAAGGGCGAAAAAACGAACAATTTTCGAAAAATAACATATAAGCTGTCTGAAAAAAGGGTGCGGTGTACACGCCAACGCCGCGGTCAATTGCAAAGTGGGGTAAGGAAATAATATAAACAGATGATAAAAAAAGCGGATGTTTCAGGCATCACACATGGGTAAAAATGTAGACTCAAATGCAATTTCAGAAAAATCTGATGATGCTATTCGGTTCATCAACTCACTTTTTAAGGAATCAGTACTGAGATTGAAATTTCAGAATATTTCTTAATTTTTTTTTAATAGGCATTTAGTAAATGAAAAAATATGTGTACAATCTCGATGCAGTTAAACGTTTTAAAGCATTGAAAATATGTTTTTTTTTTTTTAATTTTAAGATTTACAATAAATTTCAAATATGAGTTTTTAGCTTGTTAATCTGTATTTAAAAATTTAAAAGAAAAAATATAACGTTTTGAAGAACTCTTTTAATAATTCCAAGAAGTGCATCCTAGTTTTGCAAAAATAATTAAATTTTGCTATCGTTCAGATTAATTTTGGTTTATAAGATAAATTTTTACATTCTTGCGTGCTTGTAGGTTTTTGAAATAAATTATGTTTTGTCTCAGACCTCGCGATTGCAAAACACGTTGTAATAATTTCATTTCAAATATATCATATTAAAGCTAGGCAACGTTATTATGTCCTGAACAATAAAGCATGTTTACAATGAAACATCGATTTAATTATAACGCTTCTTCGGTTAATATATTCGGGAAAAGACGTAAAATGTTTATATGTCATGTTCAATTTTTATTTTTGATTTTCGAATTAATACGGGATCGATTTGGAAAAAGAGCCGAATATTAATTATTATTAGAATTAGTTATTCAGGGTTAATATCAGCGACTTATCGAAACAAAAACTGTTTGTTAAATTGTTTTTGAGGTCAATGATTTCCAGTTTATTATCTAAAATACTAATCTCCAAATGGCAGACAATACAGGGCTGTGACTTTCATTCATATCGAAATGCAAAAATCGTAAAAAATATGCTAATGAACTTTTTGATGCCCACTAATGATGGGTGAGTCTATATGAAAGATATTTTTTTTTTGTAGGAATACAGATTATCGAACTAAGAATACATGTTTTAAATTTATTGTAAACCTAAAAATGCAAAAAAGTTCATATTTTCAATGCTCAATTCCAAATGTCACGAAAACAAGGAAATCCGTTTAAGGATTCATGTTTCGCAAAATGGTGTTGCAGTAGCACACTCTAATTTGCAAGTGAGCCATAATTTTGTTAAATGCAAACATTTTTATTCATAGTTTTAAAGATAAAAATCCAGGTATATTCGTTTTGGTATTCCACCAAAGATTCTATAATCTTTATCGTGAATAATTGCAAGAATTGTACTATAGGAATGGCGCGAGAAACATTTAAAACATTACAAATTCCGATGGAAATCATTGCGTAGATTTTCGTTAATCGTATTGTTATAGAAATCCAGTTGATTTTCTCAAAATGTTAACAATTTTTGGTATCGAGTATATTCTTCCTAAAATAATTATATTTTGTCAGTTTTCCAAAAATCAATAAATTTTTCATATACAATTTAAGATAAACCCTTTTGCATAGCTTAAATCGAATTGAAATCAATCATATTTCTCACTTTGCCTATGATTCTTTGCTTTTCAAGTAACAAGATTCGCAAAAATATCGTTTAACTTCTAAATCAAAATTTATTATTTTAATAATATCGTGTAAAGAACGTAGATATATTACGCTTGTATAACTTTAGAAATAAAATGAAAAATGACAAGTTTAATATCGAGCATTTTTTGGAATTAGAGTTATATTTATAAAGATTCTTGTATTTTGTTTACTCGACCTCTTGGTGAATATCTATTGTTAATTCAACTAATAATAGTTATGTTTATAATTTACGAATAAATAAAAAAAAAAACCCTCTTAGATAATAACAATTTCAATTCAAATTTAAATTATTACAATTCACTTTAAGATACAAAAAAAAAAACATGGCAAGAACTATTATACAATAGAACGTGCATATTTAAAAAATAGATAAAAAAAAAAATAAATACAAAAGGTATGGTTAAAATAAATCTAAGGCATTGTAGAGTAATAAATGGAGTTTATTTTTTAAAAATAACATCATCTAAATGGTGACCCTATCTACGACGGCACTCCTCTAACCGCAAACGAAAATTATTGAAAACTTTCTTCAGTAATACTGGTGTAATGGCTGCCATTTCACCACGGATATTCTCCTTGAGCTGAACGATGTTTCTTCGATTATTACTGTAGACTTTGTGTTTGAGGTATCCCCACAAAAAAAAGTCAAGAGGCGTCAAGTCTGGACTACGTGGGGGTCATGGGATATCACCTCTTTTCGAAATCAGTCTGAAAGGGAACATCTGCTTCACCACCGCCATGGAGTCATTTGATGTGTGACAGGTAGCTCCATCTTGTCGGAACCAAATTCTGGAATTCACTATTCTTGAACTTTCAATTTCTGGAGCCAAAAATCCGTCCAACATCTCAACATAACGTTCCATATTAACCGTGACGTTTTGGCCCCGCGCATTTTCGAAGAAAAAAGGACCAATTATTCCTCTGCCAAAGATTGCTGCCCATACTGTCACTTTAGGACTATGCAATGGTTTCATGTGCTTGATTTTGGGATTTTCACTGTTCCAGTAACGACAATTTTGACGGTTTACTAACCCATTCATAAGGAAATGAGCCTCGTCAGAGAAAAGGATATTGTCAAAATTGAAAAATCGATTAAGCATTTCATTAGCAAATGCGAGCCTTGCTATGAAGTCATACTCTTTCAATTCTTGTGTTAATTGCAGCTTATATGGATGCAGTTTAAGATCCAATGTTAAAATTCGTTGCAAATTTCGTCGCGATAATTGTAAGACAGACGATCTCTTGCGAGTCGACATTTGTGGATTTCCTCGTACTGACTCCATAACTCTCTCAACATTGTCTTCGGTCCGAGATGTTCTTGGGCAACCATTTGCTTGTGGTTTAAATGATGAACCGGTCTCTTCAAAACGCTTTACCTATATTTTAATTAAATTAGCACTCGGAGCTTCACTAATTCGCCGTAGTCCATATTCAGCACAATATAGTCGCCTTGTAGCAATATATGAACGAGAGTTCTCGTAAAATGCGCGCACGCAAAATGCGCGATGCTTCCCGTCGAAGTGATTCATAGCGACTAAAACTCCATAAGCCCGCCAACCCAACGATGTAGGCGCCCCCCCGCCCGCGCCTTTTCTACCCCGCAAAAAAAGGTGATGCAATATGCACGTTCTATTGCGCCACCCTGTGTTATATAAAATAGGTATTTTTATTAGAGTAGTAATATAGTAGTATATTTTTAGTATAGTAGGTATTTATAATAGATAGTATTATAATTTAAATACTATTAGCACTATTAACTTTCATTTTGCCAAACGGGCAAACAACATTTCCACAAAATGCTATATTTTCCCGTGTTTATAAAAATATTTATATCAAATATCAAAACTATCATTCTTTGGGTTTAGCATGTAATAAGTGATAACTTTGTTTAATAATTAATAAAGAAATTTAATAATTATTTCATTAAAATTTAAATTCAATGTATTCAAAATGACAAATTTTAGAAACTTGTGGGAATGTGGGAAGTTGGCTTGGGGTTAGTGATTCATTTTGCCTTTGTTTCTTTCCTACTTCAAATTGAGCCAATATATGTACAGGGTTGCCCATATTCGACGGACCCATGTTTTTTAAA
>JAHXMU010037151.1:0-37803 GCA_019455685.1 Philornis downsi | reverse complement strand
ATTAGTACAATTTTAGTTGTGCTTTTCATTAATTAAAAAAAAAAAAACTGAAATAAACAAGTACATGACGTGAGGTGAGTAGAAAGTAACTTTTAAAATTTACCTTGCATAAGATTTCCTATGTATTTGTTATGTTATGTATTGTTTTGTTATGATGAAGGACGGATATTATAAAAATTTGATGACGTTTGTATAGAGGAAAGAAATTTTGCATGATTTTACGATGCATAAGAGAAAACAAAGACAAACAAGAAAAAATACAAATGATGTTACATATTACGTTTCGATTTAATCGTAAGTCAAAAGGATAAAGCACTTACAGGGAGGAAAGAAAATACTTCCATTAGTTACACAAATTTACAAATATTTTTGTTATTTACTTGAAACATTATCAAATGCTGTGATTTTAAATAGAGAGAAATGTTATAAACTATCTAGCTGCTGTTGCCCACTGAGGCACCTGAATATAACATTGATTTTCTCTCTTTGCATTTCGAACAAAGCCTATAATCGCAAACTTACTTTATAGATGATAAGCTGGAGCAAAATAACAAGAAATGACAGCCTATAACAGAGCATAACTGTTCTTGAGATTTTAAGAATATGAGTGTCACTACTACAAAACTCAGAGATTTTGTAGTTTTCTATTTTCTATACTTTTAAAAGATTTCAATCCCTCATACCGTTGAACTCATATCTGGAATACATGTTCATTAGGCTTAGAGAATAGGTTTACATATTTTCAATGTGATTTTCTATACATCGCATAGGAAATTAGTTAATTAACAAACCATCTCAGGTACATAAGGAAAAATTTTCAAAGGTTTTTTCACAATAACCTGCACCAAAAATGTTCGATATTGTCCTGAACACAGTCCAGTATATATATACAGTATAAGGTGAAATCAGTTCACTTCATTGTATTGTACAAAACCGGACTCCGGAAACGAAGCGGCAGAACTCCTGGCAAGAATCGGTTCTGCTGTACCTACACAAAATTAGCTGGACTGTGTTCAGGACAATATCGAACATCTTTGTATATATGTATATGTGTATATATATACAATGAAGAATGGTCGTTGCAACGGGACTCCTATATAATATAAGAACATGATATTCATTGAATTTTATGTTTTTTATATGAGCTTATATGATCAAAAATGTTAAAGATGCAACTTATTCCAGATCATGCCTTTGCAGCTCCTCGGGAATTTTTGCAATATGTAGTATATTTCTTGATCAACTTACATTATTTAAAAGATGTCATGGAAACTCTAGGCAGACAACACCTCCAATCGGGAGGTCCGATTGTCACTGATACCAAAACTGTGCCTGTTGTGATAACGCCCTTATAAGTTAGTAGTTCTGGACGACAGTGCAAGTGGGGAAATCATCTAAACTGGCATGGATTGACCATCGTTTAAAAATTAGGTCAGGGTAGCAACGTCATGGTTTGAGAACAACAAAGTTGCGGGTACCGATGAGCTGTCAGGAAAGCTATTTAACATCGGCGGCGACGAGCTGATAGTGGGCATGCACCATCTCCTAAAGACAATTTGGCAAAACGAAAGCTTGCCGGTAACAGAAATCTGACCGTACTATAGTGTGTTTTGTTCACAAATATGTATATTCCTCGCGTATAATTCCCTATTGAAGACTTTAGTTTGTTCTATTCGATATGATTGGACCTTATCAGTTTAGATTTGGACCTAGTAAATTGACAATTGACTATATAGAGGGTGTCCGTCGGGAAGGTATGCTACTTTGTAATTTTAGATTAAATGAAATAGAATAGATCTTATATTGATAAATGTTTTATTTAATGTCGGCAATTACGTATGAAATACAATATCAGATAAATGTCCACCTCTGTTAGCCTCACAAATGCGAGCCCTTTTGAGAACATTTTTCGTTACATTCTCGCACATTTCACGCGGTATTTCATAAATTTCACCACGAGTTGCTCAAGCACTTCTGGTTTGTTTGCATAAATCTTGCTTTTCAGATATCTCCACAAGAAGTAGTCCAGAGCAATCAAATCAGGCGACCGTGGTGGCCAATCAACATCCCCATTTCTTGAAATAACTTGTTGTGGAAAGAGTTCTCGTTGCAATTCTATTGTAATCCTGGCTGTATGCGATGTGGCACCGTCTTGTTAATATCACATGTTAATCAAGCCCAAAGCATGCAGTTGTGGCGTTAAAAAGTTTTCAATCATATCACGATATCGCTCCCCATTTACAGTTACCGTTACTTTGAGGGTTTTCCATTACCCAGAACCGACTATTCTGTTTATTCACATATGCATTCAAATGAGAATGTGCCTCGTCACTCATTATGATTTTTAGTGGGCGAACTGTAACATCCTATTGGCATATGTACGGCGGTGTAAATGGTCTTGTAGAAGCTCTTGTGTCAACTGCATTTTAAATGGAAGCAAATGCAAATTCTTGTGCAAAATTGTGGCCAAAGTTGTTCTTCGAAGGCCAAGCTCCTGAGCACGGCGTCGAATTGAGGTTGATGGATTGTTTTGAACACTTTCTTGAGCAGCAGTAATGTTTTCAGTCGATCTTGCAGTACGTTGTGATCAATGCTTGGCCTTATCAGCTACAGACCCTCTTTCTTCGAAATCATTCACTACACGATAAATAGTGCGTCTGGTTGGCACGTTGTTTCTCCTAAAAATTTCCCGTAACTTTCTCATCGTCACAGTAATCGATGATTGCTTTTGATAAAATGTTTTAAATTAAATTAATTAATTTTAAATTAAAACACGTTGGTTTATCGAATATTTTTCCATAATAAAGTTGCCACGTCTCTACTTCACGACTGCTTAATATGAACTGTCAAGACTAATGTTTACCAAAATGACGGCAAAACAAAGTAGTATACCTTCCCGACGGACAACCTGTATTTACTCTACAGTAAACCATAAAAAAGATAAAAAAGAATGCTTTTTGTTCCCTTTCCCAAAGAAAAAACATTCTGCTGTACCAAGGTCTATTTCCTACATGTCTTGTTGCACAGCATAGAATCTTATCTTATGACAAAAACGGATGCTTCTATTATGGAAACTTTCGAAACTAAACATATCAACACAGACTTGGACCTAATTAAATGCACTGAAATAAAGTAGCTGTGTTGGATGAGTCGTGTCTGAAAAAGCTCCATTATAAAAAGGCAAAGAACTCGGTTTGCGGCACAGAAAAGAGGAAACAAAATTTCATTACAAGGACCAGAACTCCTATCTAATATGGTCACTACGAATTAAAGAAGAAGCGGAGAAGACTGGGTCGTTTGGCATTCCTTCTTTTTGTGGGTCATAATAAATAATCGATTCGATTAGAAAAAAAATTGCGTACACATTTCGTAATTACTCAGTTCATATAAGAAGAGTATTAACATACACCATAAGGCCGGAAGTAATAGTTGTTTTTAATTTCTGCCTCTTTTAAATACTGTTGATGGCTGTAATTCCTGTGAGTTTAAACTATTTTTCTGGTTATATTAAGTAGTATTTTCACATGAAGCTTGAAAGTAGTGAGAAGACGAATAAATTACCACCAACTGAAATGTAAAAATGTAAACTATCGAAACATATAGCATTCCCCCCAAGTACTTAAAATTATTGCAATTTTCATAATATACAAAATATGTTACAACAATGTTTTTTTTTCTTTGTCAATTAACACAATATATCCAGCAAAGATACTTATAAAACAAACTTACGATTTTGTGGTTCTGCCAATTGTATAAGCGCTTCCACTGTCACAATACTTTCCAGAACAATTTGTAATTCCATCTCAGTGCGCGGCTGCTTTGCGTTATCCATGTAGAGGCCTTCTATTATGCGCGGAGCCAATGCATGAATGTACGGGGTGGACGCTTTAAGCTCTGTATTTGAGAATATCAAACGTGCTGATTGTATACATTTCAATTTGACAGCCATGTTGTCCGATTGTAGATATTGGCGAAAATGATTTATACACGGATATTGTAGAGAGGGTGTAGACACTACTGCAGATGGTGTGTGTAGTATGAAAACGGCAATCGCCTTTAGCATTGTCACTTCATCCATTTTACGATCTTCGTTATCACCAGCAGTTTTTGTCAAATCCACAATAGTGGCTAAAGCACTTTGTAGTAACTCCTGCCATTCACTAGCTACGGAAGGATGAGTTGACCATTTATCTTTACATATACATTCGAGCGCGTGAAGAGCAGATTGTATAGCGACTGTATTGGCCAATATTGTTGAATCAATAACAGATTTATTGGCTGTTTCCTTGATAATTGACGTAGTCATGTAGAGTATAGTGGGTAGAATGGCTAGTGATCCCTTGGGCGAACAGAGGGTAGTTAGTTCCTCGACGCATTCAAGAGCACTTGCGACAAGACGTCCATTATCCTCAGCTAATTTGTTGAAAAATGATTGAGAACTTAAAGCTGTTTTGGCTATCAGATCCTGTCTGAATTGCACAGTATTGGCTGCTCCTGGATTCATGGTGGGAATTTGCCGTACGAAAAGGCATAAACAAACCTCTAAAACTGCATATATGTGGGAAGATCCCGGTGTTATTTCGCCCGAACTGCCTCCTTCGCCCATTAGATCGATTTGATCTTGCAGGGAAATATTGTCTGTGTTTTCAATGTTCTTGTTCTTCTCTAAGAATTCATCTCTAGTTTCATTCAAATTCTCTTTAGAAGCTAATACAGACTGTTTAAGTATCTCAATACAGAGCAGTTGCACAAACAAGTCATCGCTAGTTAAGATTTGCCTGTGCAATACATTACACAGCTCAATTGTTAACACTTTGTCTTTGACCAACTGTCGTCGGGCCCATTTGCAATCAAATATTGTATACATTGACTGCAAGCAGCTAATCACATTCCTAGGCTTTTCAGACGTTCTAGCGCTACAAAGAGCCTCCATGCATATGCCAAAGATCATGTGAAAACGGTCTGCAGAAAGAGAACCATGAGATATGTTGTTATTAGTTTCGAAAGATGAATTATCCGAGCTGTTGACTTCAGTTGCGGAATTAGTATTTGGTTGCAAGTATAATTGGAAGCCTTCGTCTTTTAACCACAAAGAAGCTGCATACAATATGGGAGGCCATGAAACTAAATAATGAGGCTTTGAAGAATTGATTGTGTCAGGGGTATAAAAGGCTCCGCCATCATGCGGTAATTGACTTTGAAACTCAGCCGGTAAGAGAAGTAAAGCGTGATCTTTCATTGCTGCTAGCCAATGTGTTGAGAGATTGTCCAGCTCTGGTTTTACCAAAGACAGCAGGCTTTCATATGTTTTGTCGTTCCCAGTATCACAACCATTAGCATCATCATCATCGACGTCGATGTCGCTCGTCAACGAAGGTATAGTATTGGAGACAGTTAGTTGCTTTTGTAGCAGGGAAGCCGGCGCAGTTCCATTCGTGATCATCGCTACAATGTAAACTTCGGCCCAAGCCTTCAATATACTTAACTTTTCTAAAGTGGTCATCGATTCATTGAACAACTGAGTGCTATTAGTTTTTGTATGTAGCTTATTTAACGACGACACTAACAGTTGATGGACTCTTCTAAGATCGTTAAGGTCCCTAGCTACACCCGAACCAATCCAGGCAGAACAAACCTCACAGGCGGCAGCCGTGACATGAGATGGTGTGTCGGGAGCAAAGGCTGGACGTAAAGCGGCTCCCACCTAAAAGAATATTGCGTTAAAAGTAATCATTTAAAATTTATATGACCGCTTTACTTACTTGTGCCTGAAATTGTTCTAATAGCAAGTGTCCAGGGAATTCCGGTTCTGGTACATTCGCGAAACGGTCTATAATTTCCTGCAAAGTTCTTAAACCTTCTAAACGCAGCTGATCGGAATCCGATGTAGCTGCTATGAAGGACATTCGTATAAGCTCGGAAAGATGGAGAATCAAGTAATCGCCACTAGACTTTGTCATTTGCATTTCCTTGGCTTGCAACAGATCAAAATGGATGGATGTATCCGATTCACAGGCGGACATAATCTTTCTTACCGATTGCGCAGCGAAAACGCGAGTGGTCCAGCGTGGCTGCACAGCTGGGTGTGTGGAAGAGTTCTCTGTAGCATGATACTCTGTCACGTCGTCAGCTTCATCTTCCTCATCTTCATCGTCCCCATCATTCTTGGGTGAATTATGTGATATACTTGCGCTGGTCGACGCGTTAGACTTTGATGCGTTGTCTCCTCCCTTGGAAGACAGTGCAATGTCATCCGGAAGTGGTGAGTTTTCTACCGCTACCGTGAGAACGTTCTTACATAAACTCAGCCAAGTGCTAAGACTTTCGGCAGCCATCAATTGAAGCATCGACGTTAGTGTGTCGTGTATATTCTTCAACATTTCTATATCAGTTTCGGAGTCCAACATGGCAAACAAAATGCCAGGGAGGCCGAATTCCGTTATAACTAGTTTCGGACAATCATCAGGCTTTATTAATAATGCCAAGTCACAAACTTCTTTAGCTTCACGATGAGCCAGTTGTCGGAGGCATGACACAGCCGCCTTGCGTTGTGTTAGATAGTGTGATGACAAATTTTTAACTAACGTGGGAACCAGAGACGATAAATTGACACTGCCAGGGGCAAAGAGGTGTACCTGCTGCATGCAACCGGTGGCTTCCGCTTGGACCAACGGATCAGAATGATTATGCATTACAGAAGCAGCACAAAGGAACGACCTACGCATTTTGGCAATACCAGCAGCATTTCCCTGTTAATTGAAGGCGGAATGTGCATATATTTACGGCTGTTTCACCTGTAAGACATTTAGGAACATTACCTGCAATTCAGGACCCATGGTTGTTATTAGAGCATTTAGTACACGTCCGATGCATTGGTGGACATCTACATAAGACTGAGGTACGGTAAGCAACAATTTTAGGCACAAAGTCAAAGACGCCTCCACATAGCTGCGGAACATAGGGCCTCCCGAATCTGCGATTAAGGCCAGAGCATGAAGCGCCCATAACTGCACTACAGGTGACGATATATCTTGGGCCAATGCTAACAGTATTGAAACGCTTGTATTTAAATGCTGTGAAGAGCCCATGCCACCTACATATCGATGCAGACAGCCCAATGAGAGGGAGTGACCAGTGCGTGTTACCACATCACGTGCTGATTTTAATTTGTCAAATGATATTTGGGCCAGTTCCGCGGTAAAACGTGACTCGCCTACCACCTGAGCCAATCTCCCCAAGGCTTCGGCTGACGCGCATCGTAACATTGAGTTCGAACTAATTAGTCCCGATGTCACAAGGGTAGTAAAGCTTTTACGCACGTCTTCTTGCCCAATACTGGACTTACTATCTGTCAGCACTTTGAGGCCACATAGCAGAGCTGTGTAGATGTTCATTTGTACAGCCTCTTGACGACTACTCTTAGCCTGTTTTATGCATTCCGCAAAATGATCCAACATTTGTAGACGATGTTTGTTTGCCACTTTCGGAAATATTAAGCCAAATAATGTTATGGACATGTCGATTATTGCCACACCTAGAGGAAGAGGGCCAGGACACTGATCGGCTTTGAAGCCATACGCTCCGTTCATGGATGCAGATGAAGTATTCGCCGTGGATCGATATAGGCAGCATGGATCATGCTCCAAAGCTCCGGAACCAGCAGCACTGTTAGGCTGTAGCTAAGCACAAAAAAAAAATAATATTAGAAGGAACAGAACAAGAATATTAAGAAGGGAAAATTAACAACAAATAAAACTTAACATGACAGAAGAAACCAAATGGAAGTGATAAGCTGTAGACAAACTCAAGGAAAGATTCAACAGAAGCGGGAAAAAATCGAACCACCAACAATACACTTACATGATCACCATCCCATCTACGGTTCGGTTCCATCTTTTTTGTCATAAAGTTCAGTATAAAAATTATGATTAAAAATACATATCAATAAATGTAATATGTAATATGAGTGAATATGTAAAAGGGTTTCATAACATAAATCAGTAAATACGGAACAGAATGGGAAATTTCATTAGATTTTGCTTTATATAATCTCTGAATGAAAAGGCACACAGTTCTACTTCCGTAAATTACTGAAGTAATTGAAGAGATTTACCTGATCCTCTATAATACGATGATCTGTTTCCTGCAACCATGTGCCCAAAATAACAGAGTCTTCGGAGTGACATAAACTTCTTAGCAGAGAATTTGTTGTATTGGCTGGATTTTCAGCCAATGTGAACTCCGATATTAGCATACGCAGCAAGTGAGTGTATGACGATTCGAGTGAATTGGCGGGAAGCTGCGACAATGTCTCGTACAGACGCAATCGAACCATAGCAGCTGGCGCCTTTAACTGTGTTCCATAACTTTTCAATACCGATGATAAACTGGAAATATTTAAATATTAATAAATAAACCGCTGCTCATGATTGCAAGCTGCTGCCCACTTACTTTACCAGCATTGCTAACGCACTTTCAATTGGAGTGAGTAAACGTTTGGTTATGTCTTCTGTTATCAGATCCGGACAATTAACCAAAAAACTGTGCATAACAGATAAAGCCCCAGCTCGTCCCTCTAATGTTACTTGCCACGTAAAAGAGTCACCCCTTGCTTTTTCTGATTCCAGTTCTTTGTTGGATCTTGGAAAAGAATGTCGCCAAAGCAGAAGCAGGCGTGGAAGCAAACCCTTTACAACTGGTGAACCTAGCGTCATTATAGCTCCAATCAAGAGCCAACCGGCTTGAGTCCGATTCAAAGACATACGACTGTTTTGAGATGCGGAACGTAATAGTTCCTCGGCTGCATTAAAAACCACCTTTCCCTTAGTATGTGGAATACCGAGTGGCGAGTAACGCACGCTGCCAAGTATGGAGGCAAGAGCGCAGCTGTATCCTGCAACTGCCTCAGGAGAAGAACGCATTTGCTCCAAAGCATCGACGAATCGATCTATTAATGGTGTTATCATACTGGGGACTGCAACACAAAAACTTCGCAAACACCAAGCGGAAGCTAATCTAGCAGCAGCACTTGGATGCACCAATACTGCGCATGTAGTATCGATTGCATTCAACGTTTGATCAGCCAAAAGGTTCTGAGCTGTTGTTCCCAGACCGAGCACCAAAGAGCCCAATTCTTGCAGCGCACACACCAAAAAGTGTTGACTGAATAGAGTCTCCTGGTTAGAATCTTTAGCATTTTCGGGATTGAAGTCTATTGAGTTCATTTGCTTCGCTATCATGTATACCAGCTCTTTACATGCCGAAGTTTGGGCTTTTTCGCCAAGCATTTTACCCAAAATAGAACGTAATATGAAATTAATGCATTTCCGTGAGTAGACAGCATCAACGTGCGACGAAGCTGCTTTAGGGTTGGCCACTAAATCGAGGACATGGGAGAGGAATGCAGATAGATTTCGTTCCAACCAAACACTGCCCATGTAGTCCACAAACACTACATATGCATGAGTAACACCGACTCGTATTTCTCGGTTTACACTTGAACTTCCTTTGATCATCTCCCCAGTGCCCTTCAGGAATGATCCGCCACCTCTCAAAAATCCAGACATTAAGATGTTTAGACTTTCGTCCAAGGATACCGTGCGTGTTGCAGCTTTTGACTGACTGGCTGGTTGAACAGAAAGCTTCTTGTTATTGCCTTCATTCTGCTTCTGCTGAGTAAACGCCAATAATGTACCCAAAAGTTTTGCAACCGAGCATCTTACTTCATAATTGCTTCCATCAAAAGCACGGAAGCAAAGAGCCGGTAGACTCTCCAACTCAGTTTGATAAAGAAATGGGGCATGCTGTATCATTTCTAAAATACATTTGGCTGCAGCAACTCTAACTGCCATGACACGATCGGTTAAACAGTGCTTGGTAGCTTTATAGATGTCTTTGTGAACATTGGCTATAGCAGTGCCCATACCAGCGCATACTTTTTCCAGAGTGATCATAATTTCCACGCGGGCCTGTGATTCTGCATTGCGAAGAGTTCTTAAGAGTAAACTTACAGTTTCTTCATAAGAACGACCCATCATCCGACCAAGCTTTTCGTACATAGAACCAAGCACACATATTGCAGCCCTAAAATGTAGTATCCTTGATATTATCCTAATTTCTGAGCTAAAGATTCTTCCATACTTACAATTTGGTGGGTAAGTAACTTGGCGAATCATCTTTGTTCTTCAAAATGTCATTGCAAACATTCGCCGTATCGAATAACATGAACGTATCACCTACTGAAAATAGTGTGGCCAAACAACTGGCTAATAGTTTGCGCATTGGCGGCCCCGGGGATCCATTTATTTGAGCCGTTAGTTGCTGCACCAGCTTCTTTTGATTACTTTTAATTTCATTGCGATCGACGACCAAAAGGGTCTTTTCCAAGTAACCCAACCATTCAAATATAAACACAGAACGTTTGGGCTCTGGCAGTTGTTTAAGAGCATCTTCGTTCAAACATAAACTATGTGCGAGCTCCATATTCTCATCGGAATGTTCACAAGTGGCGGCGACAGCACTGCTATCTGTGCGATGGCAATGATGATCTGTATCGAAGCGTGTAAATGATCTAAAATGTTTACTGTTTATTAGCGTTTTTTGTGTTCATTAACATGAAAAGTGTATTACTAATCTTATAAAAATGTACATATGCCTGTATGCGTATTGCATTGTGTTGGTAAAGAGAGAAAAAATTGACTTTATGACGTGATGCGGAATAAATTAAACGCCTCCAAACGGTGGAGTATAATTTGAAAGGGTGAGCAAACTATATAAAAAAAAAAAAAAAAAAAAAATATCCAAGTAATAATTCCGTGCTACGTAGATTTCGTGAGTTAAAGCCAAAATATTTGACAACCTATAGATAGATATGCATATCACTCACTACAACTCAAAATTTTGATTTTAGAGTAAATGATGAAGAAATGTTAGATCAGCCTATTATTTACCTACAAATGAAAAATATTTTAAGAACGAGAAATGTTTATATTCTGTATCGGAAGAGTTTTAGGTCCAAGTTTTTCTTCAAGAACATTAAAAATGTTCCTATCAGCAAACAAAATACGAAAATTTTTTGAGACTTGTACTTGTGCGTTCTAGTGATCAACCATGGCGCGATGGTTCGTAAACGCGATCATTGCAAGAATGATCCGAGGTTCAATGCCGCATAGGACTGTCTATCGTTATTTGAGCGGCAGTCACCTCGATGTATCTGACGAACACTTTGAGTAGTCGAGTAATCCACAAGTTTGGTAAATACTTCTCAAACGGTGGCGTTCCGAATCGTCGCTAGACTGTAAGTCCAGTTGAGTAAGTCGAAAAATACAATGCGTGTAAACTCATTGAATGTGAGAAGCTCTTCCATATCTCATTTATAGGATGCAAGGGCATTTGTTTTTTACATGCGTGTTTGGACTGCGAAGAAAAATGATATTTGACGACAAATGCAAATGCTTCAACGATGATTACCTTATTGGCATGCGTGACGAAATTGGACATCACTTTATGCGATTTTAAATGGCTTATTTAATGAAGTTCTGAAGCCACGATCTTATCGGTTGAGCTGAGTTCAAGGCTGAATCATTTCTAAAAAGAGACATGTTGAAGCACAATATGTCTCTTTTCATTCTTGAAACCAATTTGAATAAAATTCTGAAGGTCGTTATTATTCATCGATATTTTGTCGTTATTCTCGATACAAAAGCAATTCACCGTCGATAATATTTGCATCAATATTAAGATAACAGGTATGTTAAGCGACTTAGCGATAGCCTTTTTACTAATAAAGGATTAAATAGTAAAGTAGGTAAAGATTAGAGAGTACTGAAGTATATAAAGAGCGGTAGAATATGTTTAGAAAGCAGTTTTGTTTCTCAGTTTGTTTGATTCAGCGCCACTTTGAGGAAGATTTGCAGATCTGCGAGGAAATTTTAATTACTGGCAGCATTTATGAACATGCATGTTTGGTACTGTATTGAAATAATAATTTAATTGATGATTTTTAGAAGTATAAATGCTTTCATGGCTTAACAAGTTAACATTTGAAATATTTTATTGTGCCATTATTATTAAATGCGTTAAGCAACATTGAAGTGCCATTTCCAACAAACTCTATAACTTCTGTGCGTTAAGCAAAATACCTATGGCCGACACTAGGGCTAAATATATTTATCACGCTTGTTTGTCTAATGTTAACCAAAATAAATATTTGCAATTCGAAGATTAAAAGATTTGATTGACAAATATTCTTAAAATAAGTTTGAGTCTCCTGCTAAAAGTACATCATCTTGAACAAGGAGCAAAAATCAGTGTAAACTGTTAGGCTCATTTTATGGTAGATAGTGGGCAATGCAAATTTAACGAAACATCGCAATTTAACGAAACATTGCTGGTCATGACACTGAAAATGTTTTCAAAATTTGAATTTGAGTTGAAGTTGGCCGCCCCCAGTTGGAAGTGTGAAGTTTAATATATATTTTCTTGCATCGTTTAAATCTCCATTTATAATAATCATAAATTCAGAACACACAAATTATATTATTAAACATGTATTTGTGTGGAAACATTTTTTTACGAATATTAAAAAGAAATAACTCAGTGTATTTTTTTTTAATTTTCTGAATGAATTTCACTCGAAACCAAAACAGGTTTTACGTGAAAGTAATGTAGCATGAAATTTCTTTGTTCGCTGATCCTCAAGCCAAAGGAACCAGACCCATATATATGTATGTATATGAGTATATCATTTGTATGTACCACATGAAATGAGAACATCGTTTCTTTTAATGCCGTTCTTTGTTTAAAGCTGGAAAGTTCATTAGAGATTGGGTGTTTTTTTTAAGGTACCTTTTGGCTCCATTGATGGCCTTTCGCAAGAAATGCGGCGTGCGAACGACGTACGTTTCCAAGTTTGTCATTATTGTTAACTGTATAAAAGCGGAATATATAGCAAGGTTTTGGTCATTGCTGTGCTTCAAGGTTACTTAGGCAAGGGTACACACAATATATGCAAATATTAATTTTCTACACACTGTTTTTTTTATTATTTTTCTTATTGGAAAATACATCAGCACAAAAATAAATCAATAACGATATTAGCTTTCCTTCAAATGTGTTAAACGATAAATGTCATTATAAACATTTCACATTTTTGATATTCCTCATGAACTACTAATTAAGGAATGAGTCTATTCGTATTTCAATCCCACTTTATTTCCGTTTAAGACGTTCTGTAGGTTGTATACTCGCGCAACGATACTTTATTACTAACTGCTAGAAATAAAAAACAACAAATTCGCGTTGGGTTTGTGAAATTCTATGAGAAATGAATGAAACCTCTTCGAATACATCATATGTTCTTACCAACGCGAAAATCGCACACACACACGACGTTGAAGACGTCTGGCGGAAAGAAGAATTAGGGTGTGTTTTAAAACCATTTGAATATTAATGGGGAAAAAATAGCAAATGACAGATACGTAATATCCTTATAAGTTGAAATAAGAGTGGACTTCGTGGTTGGTACTAAAACCGGACATTTTTATATACGCAGTTGTTGTACTGGTTGGCATAAATAGCCGACATGTTAATGCATTATCATTCCCGTAGAAGTTTGAAGAGAAAGCTCATAATTTCTAAGGCAATAAAACATGAAAATGTCGCGATCATAGGCTATATTACAAAACAATTATTTTTTTGATCGTTTAACAATGAACACCAATGCACATATGATGTTACCTTTGGTGTAAAATTTGTGTTCAAGTAGGGATTTCTACAAATTGTCGAGTCTTCTTACCTCTTTAGACAAAGCGTATTTGTTTCAGTATACAATTGGTTTCATATTTAAATATGTATTTTTTAAATAGACAGCTGAATTTATGAATTATTTTTTAAAATGACTTATTCCATATGTAACTCAATAATTAATACGGTGAAAGTTAACACTACATACATACTTTTGCAGATTTGGCAAAAACTAAGTAAAGATTCAATGCTTTTTTGGCAAAGTATTTACTGGCCTAAATAGACCATATGACTTTTAATGAAATATAAATTTATTTCTTTATCGGTTCCGTCATGGCAAATGTATATACAAGTGCGGATAAAGCTACGTTGCCTAGGTTTTAAGACGTTTACAAGAAAATACGTTTACAATATGTTCGTTTGCACACAATTTGATATTTATTTACAATAATACAAAATCCGTCATGCTTTCGAAATTTTTCTCGAAAGCGGTTTATCAAGGTAAAAATGGCATTGCAGGGATATATTGCAATGCTTTTACAGTGGGACTATGCGGGTCACCAAGATCATTAACAATACCCTGAATGCGGGAGATAACATCACTTCGCTGAATATCATGGCGATCCAGCATGCGTGTAAATAGTGTGTGCAATTGCCGTGCTGACGACATGTGTGAGGATGCATTAAGGTCTCGCAGTAGTTCTTCCGAATATCCTTCGTACTTGCTAAGATTTGAAGACTTTGCATCGCGTTTCAATAAATCATAAACGAGTAAGAATTCGACGTAGGGCTTTGTAGGTGGTATACGCTTTTTGCCTGCAGTTGATGCTGAAGACCAACGATCCATAGCTGAATCCGCATCAAAAGTCGCACGACCGTAGTTATCATCGTAAAGTCGTAAGAAATTGTCCAAAGATTCAACGTCATTGTTGAAATCGTCGTGGTTCGGTTCAGTTACTATGTCGCGTATTAGAGACAAGGGTAAATTATCGATTCCATTAGGTCTGCTGGCGATATCGTAGAAAATATCGTATCCTTCTGGCTCTGATTTCAGGCTATTTGGTGACTCGGGAGCATAAAGCGCAGGCTTATGGGGCGGTGTAGGTCGATGTATAGGTTTCGCAGTTGTAGTTGCATCTTCACCCCACCAAGAAGGTGGTTTCCATAGACCAGACTCTGTAGACGTAGGATTTGAGGTCGTTGAGGTCGTTGGCCGCAGTGTCGTCGAAGTAGTCGTACTGCTACTGTCTGATATGATCGTACCTGAGCTAAAGGGCGGTTCTACTGTAGTGGATGACAAAGGCTCGTATTGCAAATGATCGATGTAATACGCAAGAGCCTGCATAGAAGCCGGCAGATAACTATCTAGTAAATTAGCGGCATTCACAGTGAGATCTCTCGCAGACACAACAAGTAACAGCGTAAAAAAAATTCCCCGCATTATCGTGACGAAGTTCGCTTTTAACACAGGTGCTCTATTTCAAGAAAACCACAAAAATATATAACCAATAATTTTATGCGTATTAATATAACATACTAAACGCTTAATACCACTCGCTCGGCGGTGGTTCAGAAAACAACACTTCTTCTCTTCAGAACTTAAACGTAACTAAAAACATATTTGGTTTTAGGTACTGTCCAGCTCTTCCAAAATCGTTTAGTTGGTTACGTTGTCTTTTTGCCTTCACTTTCTTGTTATAATGAAACATAAGAAAATGTGTTTCTCCAAAATGAATCAAAAAGATAAAAAAAAACCCGAAACGTTTGTGCGATGTTCTTTTTGGGTAAACTGCATTCTAGCTTGATACTCATCTTCGTCACCTTCAGAGCTGATGAACCCTACAAGCGGCCAAATTATATTAACAACGAATGGAGAAATGGAGGAAGAACTTTTCACTTATTGCAATAAATGGACTCTGTATAAAACTTTTACTTTTTGCCTCTTACCTTATTATATAACGCAATAAAAAGTCAATTAGCGCCGTTTCAACCACCAAATTGAGAACTAACCCACTCTTTGTTGTAAAACTTTTCTAAGGTAGCGTTTGAAACGGTCGTTTCGTCTTCCCTTCCGGATGAGTCAAGGAAAGGTGAATACACTTTTATCGTTGTTTTATTTACATTTTTATACGAAACAGCAACAGACGAAAACAAAAAAGCCTAACAATTTTGTTTGTATGTATGTATTGTTGACCAACTAAGAATAATATTAGGTGTTGGAATGCATATTTGGCTTGGCAGATCTGTTGATTTCTGTTCATTACCATGAGTTTTTTGATTTGTCGAATGTTTACCTGTCAATATCACTTTTTTTTTTGTAAAGTTTCGAAATTTATTGACATTGGGATGTGAGACGATTAAAACATGTACCATCAGTTCTTTAAAGTCTTGCTTTGTTGTTTCTTTCCGCTTACGCTTTCTGAATAACGATCTCAGCGAGTATGGCGGACTAGGTATTTGGTGCAAGAATCTGATTGGAAGACAAAGAGATCTGTGCGTGAGGGGGCTTAGACAGTTTTGTCCAAGGAATTAAAGATCTTGGTCTTCACTGGCTGTATATAGAATTGGGGTGTTACAGGAATTTTCAAATGATAGCAGGCCATTGGTACTTTTGAGCTACGTATAAAAAAATGTATTAACATGTATTCAGTAAGCAATATCCAGCGCCCATATTCCGCCTCAAAATCTGTTGAGAGTGGCTTTATGATGAAAGAGTCTTGTTGAATGTAACGCATATACATATGTGTGAGATCACCACAGGCACAACAGATGTCCATTCGAAATAATAACAATTGAATGATGAGAAATGGGCGTTTCGTCTACTGTTTCTGTGTGGAAATTGGCCATAAATAGAACTTCTCAGAGGAGAGAGAGAAAGCATCCCCTTCTCATAGTGAACGGAATACTTCGATTATTTGGGCAGCAGGTTACAAAGGTACAAAGGCATTTGTGTACGAGTGACCCCGTGGAAGCTGTAGTGGAGAAGTTACCGAGACGGGTCAGAGGCTGTACTTGGAGGATAAATCCCCAAAGATTAAATTGGTAAAACTGTCTGTAGTACAAACAGGCCCTCAATCTGTATTAATTTGCATCTTCATAAATCATATGCAGGCTTCCAAACTCCTTTAAACGCCACTTAAGGTTTTGTGGAACAAACTAAGTGATTACTGAGGTCCGGTGTATTCCTCCGATTGATATGGGGACATTATTTTCAAATTTTAACGTGCTTGTTTTGCACATATAGTGATTGGCTTTTGTCCACATCTACCGTATAGACATATAGAAGTTTCGTGGGTTTTCTTTGCCATCATATTCTCTTATTCCGTTTCCGCTTTCGGATTCTTCTTTTATAAAATTTTTCACAACCTTATTAATGAACTCTCCCATACCAGACGATGAAGGTATTGCATAGTTTGGTATTGGAGAGTTCATCAATAAGAAATGGTTTTTCTTAATTTGTTGTAACTTTGTCATTACTACATTTTAGGGTTAAAATAAAAATTTCTCTCTCTTTTGTATTTACCTTCTATCTCTTCATTACATGTCGGCGTTTTGTTAGAAACATCTTCCTTTTTTATCTCCCTGTTTTTTCGATATAAAATGTATCAGTAATATGAGTAACAAAGCTGTCATTAGTTTTTCAACGAGATATAAGTTTGGTGGGATAAGTACCATTAAAATTGTTTGGGAGTGCGTTTGACACAGAAAATAAACCATGATTTCGTACAACTCAAATACGCTGCTTTCGTGACCGATACTACTCATATATTCAGCATGATTTACTAGATGGGGACGTCTTCAACAGCTTTCGTAAAAATGCATCGGATCACTGAGCTGAAACATGTAATTTTGGAATTGACCTTTCATGATATCACATAGATTTATGGAGATCCCGAAAACCGAATACCGTTGTTAAATTCTCTACGTCCAATTTATGCACAAATTCAAATTCCTTGTTGGTAATGCAGACAACATTAGTTTCAAATTCTTGGATAATGTCACATCATTGTGCTTTATTCTATCATCTATGCTACTAATGGCTGTGATTATTGATGACTTGTTAAAGTTCTCTTTATAGAATCATATCTACATATTACTGTTTTCTCACATTTAACAATTCTGTTGCGACCAATATTCTTCAAACGATGCATCATAACAAATATATACCGAAAGAAATATTTATAAAATTTGCAAAATTCTAACAAAACGTTGTCTTTTTTCTATTATGTTTCTTCCTGACGCTTTTTGTGAACAACATATCCAGTGTACAATTTTCTGGGTGCATCATAAATCGAAACTTCAACTACCGGTAATTGATCAAGAGTATCCTCCTAAGACAACAATTTTGATATAATATCTTCAGAAAAACGTCCATAATTATGACCTCGGCATGTTATGTCACATTTACATTTGTTGGCGATGGCATTTGAATCTCTTTCGCCAGCTTGATGCATTTGGAAGTTTCGTTCAAAAGTTCGTGTTCCCCCGTCAACTTCGCCTGATTTGAAAGAACTTTGTACGAATTTGGAAATATATAACCATCCATCATTTCACATAAAAAAATACCTACTTTATTAACATTAGCATTGGCCAACCGTAGTTATGAGAAAGGGGCAGTTAATGATAAACAAAATAATAAAAAAAATTATGAAGAAAAAATTCTTGAACGAAGAACATTGTTGGAATAAGAGAATACTCTTAAATAATTAGGCAATTGGTTGCAATATCGAACAATTTTAACAAGAAATGAACTTTCAAATGCCGAATTAATTATTACAGGTGTAATGAATTTTAAATTTCTTGTTGAGCGTGAAAACTGAAACAAACCACATTTATGATAAATAATCATTAAATTGTGATAATTCACAAAATTATTAAAAAGGCATCCTAATACTCTCTTCACGCATGCGAAAATACGTTGACACCTGCATACACTGCAAATAAATCTTGGAACTGTATTTATCATCTGTTTCGTCACTTCAATCCGAAAATAATTTGGGGTATTAGAAGTGCCCAAGAGAAATTATAACACAACGACTTTGCTTTTATATATAACGGGTAATATTAGGAAGGATATGAATCGCGGCACGCACAGCGTTTTGGTTCCTCTGGATTTGAGTAATGAAGGCATAGCTAGAACCTTTACCTCTCGGGAATATAGTGGGTTATTAGATTATGAAGCACCTTCTGGTTTAAGCATAGAAAATCCGTTATTTGCTACCTCTAGTAGTATTAATTTGTAAATTTTTATAATATGCATATTATGTGTGTGTCTATTTATTTTTCAACTTATTTTTTCGATAGACTTAATTATATGAACTTTTCTAATGAAAATTCTGTCAAAAATAATCGGTTTATTAGTTCTAAATTATGTAGTTTATCTGACAAGCTTAGTGTTGCACATTTCAATTATCAAAGTTTTCATCTTACTCCAAATTCTAAGAAATGTATTAGAAAACAGTGGCTTGGATATTGTAGGAATCAGTGAGACGTGGCTCAAACCATCTACATCCTCGAATTGTATAAGAGTTTCAGGCTATTCCTGCTGCAGAAATGATCGTCCGATTCAGAGAGGTCGTGGAGGCTATGTTTATTTAGAAAAATTTAAGGTACATGTGGTACATAAATGTAGTAGCTATGGCGTTGTTGAGAGTTTGTTTATTGAGGTGTTGTCAGGTGGTCGTAAATTATTGTTTGGTGTAGTATATTTACCTCATGGAGATTTTAATTCTTTTTTAGAATGATATCTCCGATGTAACAGAAAGATATACTGACATTTGTATTATGGGTGATTTCAACAAGAAGAAAATATGAGACATTCTAGTCAGGAGAGGGAGGAATGCGCTAGGACGAATATTTTTGTTCATCATAACATCATGTCAACACACTTTGATGTAGTTCATCAATCATTTTCGTTGATTGATTTTTTCGTAATTTCTCATCCTGCCGACGTCCAATTTTCGGATTAGTTTTATTGTCCTATTATTTCAAAGCACGCTTTTGTTTTCAGATATGTATGCTACAAGCGATGTTGATTGCCAGTTAAATATACTTACGGCTGGCTTGACCTTTGTCCATTCTGTTATATCACTTAAAAAGAAAAAGATATATACGCTGCATGATAAATGGTACTCATCGTCGTAAATTCTTTACGTCCGTTCAATATGTGATTTAGCTTTTTCTGAATATATAATAATGATGCCAATGATGCTAACTGGAAAATTTATTGCAGGGCCAGAAATCGTAGCAAAAGTGTCAGTAGAAAACTGAAAATTGAGGCGCATGCTGCACTTTTCGAAAATACTGAATCTGTTAAAACACTGTGGAATCGCATTAGTGAAAATTGCTTAATAGGTGATACTTGCAATCAAGGTAATTTTGTCAATATTGACGTTGAGCAACTAAATACGCATTTTGTTGGCAACCCAACTGAACGTGTCTACGTATCCCATACCGCAATCGGTGAATAATGGATTCTCCTTTCAGTGTGTTACCTTCGATGAATTGTGGCCTGCGTATTCTTCTTTTAAGTCCATTGCTCCAGAAGCAGATGGTCTGTCATTGAAATGTTTAAAAATGGTTTGTCCACTAATTTCATGCCATATTTTGCACTTATTCAAATTATTATGATTATGGTGCCTTGTTGGATAAGTTATACACTCATTTTAATTTCGACGTTAATACCTGTCAATTGATTTCATTATACCTATATGGTACGAGTCAATATGCTGTTATGAAAGATTCGTTGTCTTCTGTTTTGCGTGTTCAAAACGGTGTTCCTCAAGGCTCGGTACTTGGCCCAATACTTTTTATTTGGTACTTGAGTGATCTGTATTCTTGATGATGCGTGCATTCCCTATCCATTTGCAGATATCAGTTTGCTGATGTCCTGCAGAGTAATATTAATTTTGCATTAAATTTGATCTGCTCATGGATGACGGAAAATAAACACTCAATCAACATTCCAAAAACAAAAGCTATGTTTTTTTTCTAATCATGATTTAAACCTGAGTTTGTCTTATCGTGCCATACTTATTGAAGTGGTCCACAGTGTACATTGTTTAGGAGTAGTTTTAGATAACAAACTAAGCTTTAACTGTTATGTGGATAATGTAGTCCGGCATTTAAATTATTCACTGCGAAGTTTTTATAACACTGATTTAGCGTTGCCCATATCGATTAAGGAGAAATTGGTTCATGCTTAATAATGCCTAGTATTCTATATTGTTTAGTTATATAGTGGCACTAATAAACAAAATATAGGAAAATTCAGGTGTTTAATAGAGTTAAGAGATATTTGTATTCACCGAGGCGTCGTGTTCATATAACACCATATGTTAAGCGTTTCTTGGGCTGTAGTTTTAAAAATTATATTGATATGAGGTCTTTGTTGTTATTTTATAAACTTGTTCGACTGTGTAGTCCTCAATTTCTTCTTAATTCGTTTAGTTTTTCACATTTCACTCGTAATAAGCAGCTTCCTATTCCTAAAACACCCACACTCATGGGTTGTGCTTTTGTAGTAAGAGTATCTCGAATTTACAATTTACTACTAAGCCATTTAAAAAGTTTTAAATTATGTCCTGATTCCTACAAAAGGCTCATTCTACAACACATTCAGACTTTACTGTAAAATTTTGTTTTCAATTAAATTGTGAGCAGCCTTAATTATTTATTATTATTACATACCGATTATCTTATATATCGAACAGATTAAATCTAATAGATGAATTGTTGCATGTTGTAATTTACTTATAATTGGACGGAAGGCTTTAAATTACAAGCCAAAAATAAATAAGAAAAAGAAAGAAAAACTTGCAACAGCAGTAAATTATTATAGACCAATAGCAATATTGCCTATATTTAACAACATTTTTGAAAGAATAATGCACGACCAATTACTAATGTACCTGGAAAGGCATAATTTTTTAAACGATTATCAGTATGGTTTTAGAAAGGGCTGTGGCACTGAGGAAGCAGCTATAAATGTAATAAATGCTATATGTAAAGGGTTAGATGATAATCATAAGGGAGTAATTGGAGTGTTTTATGATTTTACGAAAGCGTTTGATCTAATTGATCACAACATTTTGTTGGAAAAACTAAAATTTTATGGAATTTCTCCACAAGCCATAACACTTTTAGGCAGCTACCTTCGGAACCGGAAACAATTTGTATGTTTTAATGGTTGCAAAAGTTCTTTACAAGATGTTAAATATTGTGTACCGCAAGGTAGTGTACTTGGACCCTTGTTATTTAAAATATATCTCAATGATATAGGAAACCTTAGATTGACAGGAAAGCTCTTTATGTACGCAGATGACTTATGCCCTATATATCCTTACCAGCACGAAACAGTTGCTAGACCGTATATTGAACGTGACGCGTCCTTGATATATGAATTTGTTCAAATAAACAAACTAGTCCTAAATGCCACAAAAACAAAGTTGATACGATTTAAGCCTTATTGTGATCACAACAACCATTTTACTATATATATTAATGGTAATATTATCCAAGAAGTCGATTGTGTCCAGTATTTAGGTATATTTCTACAAAATAATCTGTGCTGGGATAGACACATTAAACATTTAAAAAAACAAATCAGCTCAAGTAGTAGGTATTTTGTATAAATTCAAAAATAAGTTTAATAGAACAGTGAAACTTTTAATATTCGAAAATTTAATTCAAAGTATTTTGAATTATATGGTTGTTTTATATGGGTACAAAAAAAGTGCAGAACTGAAATCTTTACAAAGAACTCAAAACAAAGCCTTGAAAGCTGTGACAAATCTGCCTTTAACATATTCAACACTTTCGCTATACAGAAACATATTCCCAAGCATTTTACCTGTGCATGGTATTTATCTAATGAAACTTCTTATGTAGGTATTCAAATGCTTACACAATATAGGACATCACACCATACATTTTGCTATCAACCAACAAGTGTTCAGTACCAGAAATAGTATTAACTTGAGGGTAGCAAAGTGTAGACTTGAAATTACGAATTGAGTATTCGGGTAGGCATGCGTATAATAATATACCTCAAAATTTAAAAACCGCAAATAATATTCCAACATTGAAAAATTTGTTAAAAAATCACTTACTGCAGAATGTTGAAGGAAATCTTATTTAAACTTTTTGTTTGTATACTAAATTTGAAATAATTTTAAAAATTTTTAATAATTTTTCTGTAACATAATTGCAAAAGATATTGAATTTTACTGCCAACTTGCCTCTATAATGTCTATTTTAGACGCTGGGGCGTAACTTGTTAATAATATATTAATATGTATATTATTATTCTACAGTATTGTACAGTTTAATAATAAAATTTTGTTATTGTTAATAAAAAAAAATAACATTCCTCCGAGATAACATAACTTGCACAGCTAATGTACATACATATACATATGGTCGCAAAAAATAAGTACAACTGCTTATTTTTGCTTTATGTTGAATTTTAGTTACTTTAACAGAATAAACATGACAATTTTTTTTATTTAAATAACTTTAATATGGTAATGCCTTTAAAAGTAAAAACACAACTGGGGCTTCCCCGTTGTTTTCATTGTGAGTTAGTTTTGTTCAGGTGTGATTTCAGTACTTGGTCAAAATAATAAATACATTGCTCAGTTCTTTAATATTTTCGCAGTCTACTGTAGTCTTTTTGCAAAGGCTAGTTATTTTACTGCAGCTTTTCTTTATTCGTAACAAAATATATAGCAAAAAAAAAAAAAAAAAAATCAGCCATGGGTCGAAAAAGTCATTGTTCTCCGGAGGAGAGAAAAATTGTTTTAAGACTAAGAGGAAGTGGCCAATATCTTCGTTCTATAGCAGAAACTATAAATCGGTCGCTATTTTTTGTACAAAAAAAAAAAAACCTTCAAAAACAACACATATCCGTATTGTAACGCTTTGAAAGAAGGGCCCGCTTATGTCTTTAAGACCGTTTTCAGCAGAAATTGGAAATGTAATTTCATCGCGAACGGTTCGTTGTAGACTACAAGAAGCACATTTACCAGGACGGATAACCAGAAGAGTTCATTTGCTTAGACAAAAAAAAAATTTAAGCTAGACTGGCGTTTGCAAGAAGGCGAAACATTTTGTGATGAAACAAAAATTTATGCATTTGGAAACGACTGTGCCCGGAATGTTCGACACTCTAAGGGTAAGGAATGCCATGTTCGTTTAACAAAGAAAACGGGGCGGCAGTATTATGGTCTGGGTCGTTTCTTGTGGTATGGTGTCGGTCCGATACATCGAATTACCGACATTATGACCAGATTCCGCTACAAAGATATCTTGGAAAATATGATGTTGAACTATGCTGTGGAAAATGTGTCTCTTAGATGGACATTCCAGCAGGATATCGACTTCTAAGTTGGTAAAGGATTAATTCCAAGATAATTATGCTGCCCTTCTTGACTGGCCAAGTCCATCTCCGGACTTAAATCCAATCGAAAATCTTTGGAGAGTTGAAACAAAGAATTGGAAAGGAGGTTCTTAAAAATAAGGATCAGTTATGGAATTTTGTTCAAAAAACTTGGTATGAAATTCCAGTAGAAATCTGCAGGAAGCTTATTGCTAGCATGCTAAAAAGTGTCTACGAAATAATTGAAAATAAAGGTGGAAAAATTTTGATTTTTTTTACTTTTTTGCTTATTTTAACTAAATGTACTTACTATTTTGTCTAATATTTTTTTGACGAATTTCTTGCTTTCTAAAGAATACTGAATTTAACTTTCGTTTTTTGTTATTGTTTTAAATTTTTTTTTTATTTCTAATGTTATAACAAAAAAGAAATTAGTATTTTTCTTTTAATTTATATGTATAAAGGGAGCATTTGTAGCAAATTACCCCTCATAACATATATTGTGGAATATGCCTGATTTCCTAGCATCGTATAAAGAAAAACGTAAATTATACGTGTGCTTTTCGGGACTAGATAGCTGTTTATGAACGCCGACCGATTATAACTGGCAGATATATTTTGATAAAATTAGGCCCAACGAAATGTTCTATATCTAGTTGGACTTAAGGATTTTGTTATTTCTTCAAATCTTTTCATGAAATGGAGCAAATGCAATGAAAAGTCCAGAATATATGTAAAAAGCTTAAAGGAATAAAATCGGTTCGGGTCTAGACTCTAAATATACACTTCTCCAGTTTCGGGTTAATTTTTACTTTGGTATTCCAAAAATGGACCCAATCATGTATATATGTATGTATATAGTATATTATATAGTATCCAGGATATTTGTACCCAAGTATACCATTTAAAAGCGGACATATACAAAAGGGGGTATTCATATTCACGGATATAGCAAACAAATAGATTTTTGAAATCATTTTCTGGCTTTCGGTGGAAGCCATTGCCCCCCGTTATATTTTAAACGTCTGATTTTTGTGGAAAAAGTCAAAGCATCCCAACTATCCTTTCACAGAAACACGCTTGATTCTTTTTGAATACATTTTTTATAAATGTTCCCCATTTGATAAAATCACGCGATTTGTTAAAATAATCTGTAATATTTTTTAATTTCGAGAAGTACTAGAAATGTTTATTGAAATGAGTTCAGTGTCAATGTTGAAAAGAAATACTTACAAGACACTAATAAAATTTCGCTTTATTGGAGTGCTCACACTTGACAGGCTCAGGAGGGTCCTACCGTGACTATATTTCAACACTATTACTAACACTGTTTATCTATTGCATTTACTATGTTAATCTGTACTTAATCCAAGCAGCATAAAGTAGATAACTTAATAAATAACAGCTGACAACTATGGACTGTCATTTTGCGGTTAATATCTTCAGTTAACAGGCAAGAAGCTGATTCGTATACCTAATACGTCAACTTAGTTAATATATGCCAGCCAGCACAATGGTCCATTTTACATATAATTTTGGATTCGCTCATTTTTTTACGAAACCAAAAAACCTGATTTCATAACTTATTTTTGAAATGAAACCAAGAAGAGTTCCACCATGACAGCTAGTAAAATGAGAATAAGTACAAACTTAAAGATTCGTTCTTCTGGGAAATGTCACACGCACTCCAACACATACGCAGACGACTGCAAAGTGTGCGACCAAAACAAAAAGAAGAAAGCTACAGGAACGATATGCAATGTAAACAAATCTCTACCTTACAAAAACTTATGTGACGCTTGCCTTGTTTTTTCGTCTCTATTCATCCATCCGGTGGCAACAATAAAATAAATATACCAGAAACGGAACCCATTTGTCAATCATATTACCAGAAAGCTGTCGAAATATACAAAATTGATAAAAATAAACAAAAAAAAAAAAAAAAAAAAGATGTATAAAACGAAATGCACACAAACGTATGTATATGCATGGATATTTGTGGCTATGTACCCATAGACGTCTACTGTTGCTCTGGCCAATGAGTTACTTATTTTTCTGATTACGTTGCATTTACGACAACACGGCAGAAATCAAATGTGTGTCAGAGGGGCAGTGTATGTAGATAAGTGGATTCATTAGATCATAGGGATACACTCGAGATTTCTATTATCTGAATAATCTGAAGTACCTACCACAAATGATATTTGTGCAATTATCCACAATGGCAGCTGCTTTGCATATCCGATTCACAATTTCTTAGTTGGAAAAGCACACACACTTTTTACTCACTCACGAATTTAAAATAAGTATACAATAAGTGATACACTATGTCTACGCCCCGACAGAAGGCCAACAAAATGCTTCATAAACTCAATATTTCATAGCATTTATAAATAAATTGTTAAAACACTTTTAATTCGGTACTCTTTGTACTGTTTTGTGCAAAAATAAATGCAAGTTCTCACAAACTTCACGTCTTTTAGGAAAAATAAAAAAGTAGGACCAACGAGAAAAAGAAAAATATTACAATGGCGTAGTGATGGCAAAACACTGCAGTATTTATCGATATCAAGCGTTTTACAACAAGAGGTGAAATCGACAGTGCCAACGATGAAACTGCTGTACAAATCTACACCAGGGATCATAGAATATCTAATTGCAATGCGATAGGTTGCTTAGTTTCCAAAATGCAAGTTCGAAAAACTTGCATAGATACCATCACATATTTCAGTACTTACAGCTGGAATTCCATTTTTTTTGCAGTTTTCGTACATAATACATTTACTCAACTTCCAAATAGTTACACACACGAGTGGCCCCTGGTTTAGGATGATAGTTCTTGATTGATTTTAAATTTGTTGAAAAACTAAAAATCTGTGAATCTGTTTAATTTATTTAAAACAAAGTATAAATGTTACAATTTGCGCCATTTGCCTTGTTTAAGCTATGTTATATGTGTTTGTGCGCATTTATGAAAATGGGTCTGGTTCATATTCATATATTTAGCCATTTTAGCTTCATTTTGTGAAAATATTATCTGCTCCTAAATGGGTCAATGTTCTGTGGGAAATTAACCTTTGCTTTGGCCAAATATCTTAAATGACAAAATGATGGTTTATGTTACGTGAACAGTAGTCTATGCAGATTTTACATTAATGCTTTTTTGTTTGCGATAAGCCATCGTCGCTTGCTTACTAGCGAATTCAACTGATCTCTAGCATAAATGCTTCTTCCCAGAAAATTGGTAACCAGAAAAAGCAGTAGTTTGGAAATACTAACCAGCTATTTTCAACAATAAAGGAAAAATTATTGTGAAATATATATTCTTCCCGCCTTGCTTTGGATGCGTCATTAGTAGTTACTGATAGTTTCTCGTTTTTTTTAGTTACATGCATGTTCTTGTTTATTCCATTCACGTTGATTTATAGCATTTAATCACAAAAATAATATGGCAACTTTTCTATGATTCTTAAAGACGACAACATTGTATGAACTAAGACAGAAAGCTAGGAGTAAATCTGGTATGTTGCTTATATAAATTCAAAATTGCTTAAATGCTTAAGCTAGCGGTTACAAATAAAAAAAACATACTTATTGTTTGTAGTGCGTTTTGCGCTTTCGACTTGGACAATATAACTTTTTTTTCGCTATTCGAAATAAAATTGATCAAGGTTAAAACATTTCATGTCTTCTCAAACTCAAAAACTGGCTGTGGGAAAATGCATTTTTGAGTTTTATTTTTGCAAAAGGAAAAAAATACAAAGAGAATAAAAATCATTTTTAAGGTTTTTTAAGTCATGAATATTGTACTGTCAAAGTTATTGCGGCAATTTCCTTTCGTTCGTTGTCAATGGTTTTCTTCTTTGTACATTTTTCGAATTATGTTAGATTTTTCCGATTTTTTCATGGTGACATCTATTTTCCTCTTTCCTTTCGCTTACAACTGCTGTTCAACAGTGATGCTTGTTATTGGTACCTTGAATGATATTCCAGAGTCCTGATACTATAAACGGAAGTGGAAATAATTCCTCACCAACAACTTTCTAGTGAAGATTTGATTTTAAGTAGCATTGCCTTCTAAAGATGACACAATGCCAAATAAGTCTGATGACCTAACCATTGTCAAATGTTTAGTACAAAAGTACACAATGCCAAATAATTCTGACGACCATTGTCAAATGTTTAGTACAAAAGTTCTAAAAATTGTTTATAAAAAAACCTGTCAAACTTATCTGTTAGATTAATATACTGATTCACTGTCAAATGGATCTGACAAATTCAACCCCTTTTGAGAAAATTAGCAGATGTTTATTATGGAAAATTTGCAAAATTATTCACAAACATGTTTAAATCTCTTAAACTAGTATGCGTTTCACTACCGTTAAGTCTGGTATGAAGAGTTTCTATCGGAATTTTCACATCTATAGGATAAATGACATGTGAATCACAACTGTGCAATCGAAATGATAGTCAGCTGTTTTTAAGCTGATGTTTTTTGTTGTGCAGCTGATGGGACGAAACCTTTGAGACCTATCTTGTGAAAGGTTTGTTAAGCGACGTATTTGTGCTTGTAGCACGTCGTTCTTCATTTCTTTAAACAGAGGAAAGCAGGAAAACATACAGCGATTCTCCAAATGTCCTTTAACTCGGAAATTGAAGTAATTTACAATAAACATTTTCGAGAACTTGTATTGGCCAACGACGATTTTACTAAGAATGTGGATTTGACGGAAGCCCATGCCAATATCCGTAATCCCTGTATAGAATACAGCCCGGATGATATTTGGATTTTTGGTTATGGTTCCTTAATGTGGAAGATAGACTTTCCCTGCATAGATTGGCAGAAAGGCTATATATGTGGCTATTCGAGGCGTTTCTATCAGCACAGCATAGACCATCGTGGTGTACACGAAAAACCGGGACGAGTGGTGACACTCATACCATCAACGGCGGAAGATCGTGTCTATGGTGTCGCTTATCGGGTAGCTGTCAAAGATAGGGAATCTGTGCTCAAACATTTGGATTTTCGAGAAAAGAATGGCTACGAACGTTGCACGGTTACGTTTCATGTTTTCGATGAGAACGATGACAACCACGACAGCTTTGATATTCTTATCTATATAGCCACAGCAGAGAACGAATCATGGGCTGGAGATGCAGAAAATAGCAAAATTGAGAAGATAGCTGAACAAATTTGCACTTCAGCCGGACCCAGCGGAAGCAACCGCGACTATTTATTCAATTTAGTAAAATCCATGGAATGCTTATTCCCTGGTGTTAGAGACGATCACCTGTTAGCATTACAGAAAGACGTTAGGATGTTTATGCAAGAACGTGAGATGGATTATTTGGAAGTGGCTTTGAAAAAGGAGCTCGAAAATGTATTGGACTGTGATAGCGAATTTCTGACGTACAAAATAGATTATTTAGTAAAATTTTGTAAAAAATGTGGTTGGAGAGAGTACTTCTTAGCCAAAGAATTGTATGGTATTCATATTTTAAGTTTATGGAATGATAAATAAAAAACAAAGCGATTGCTTCTAATGTTTGACTTTAATTTAATTTAATTTAATTTACTTATTCAGGATTGTAATTTTAATCCTTAAGGCTGATTTGATTAAATTACAATATTACAACGTATCTTCTAATTTAGTTTTGCTTCGTTTTAATTGCTTATTTTATGGAATATTGCTGATGTTAGGAAGTATTCGCCTTCCCGTTTTTTCCACATCTCTAAGATTTCTCTATATTGCATTGTACCGCATTTAAATTGTTGGTAGTAACTACGACCTCCGGAACTGGAAGCTTCTACGTTATCAAATTTAAAAGTTCAGACAGAAGAGTACTGCAATAAGACAAAAATGATCAATTTGAATTGGAATCGTATTAATTTAGTCCAATTACTCTGTCTACATGGTGGAAAAGTGTCACCTGAAAGAACCCAAAAATATTTTATACGTTGTAGTTATGTTACTGTTTGATACATATATACTCATTAAACCAGGCACCGTTCCAGGAGCGAAGTGCATCTGAAGGGCGTCTGAATCAAAAGATTATGCAATTTTGATTCTACCGTATTGTTTAGTTTGTGTTCGCCGAAACTAAACAATTTTTAATTCTGATTGCCATTATTTAACTTACAAAATGAACGTAGTTATGGACCAATCATTTACATTGCCAAGGGCACGATGTAAAGATGTATTTCAAGCCTTCTTACTTTGTTAAGACCTTTATTTTGTTATGATACGAAAGAGCATACAAAAAGTAATGTAGATATAGACATAAACTTCTAGTTACCCTTCAATTAAGAAACAAATTGGTATAACTTTTATTCAAAATATGAATCTGAATCATATTTCAGATGAACTCTATCGTGAAGACTTCTCAATTATAAATGTTTGATTTTTCAACAAATTTGCTACTTCTGTGTAATAATAGTTTTTTTTCATATAGTATTACAATTTGCCTTTTGCTATGAAGTCAGCTCTTTAAGGAAGGTTTTACTGTAAAAATTCAATTTATAATCCTTTAATAAGTACTTCTGAATATGCTTCCAAAGTATATTTCCAAACAAAATTCTCTAAAACCTCTAGTCTACTTTAAAACTAATGTATTTATTTATAATGTTATAAAGTATTTTATTATATTGTTATAGGAGTAGCATTTTCTACAGAAGCAGAATATTCTAACTCGATTTATTTTGGTCATTAGATTTTAAAATTGTAGTTCTATAAAATAAATGAAATGAAATCGGAAAGTGATGATTAATTTCCACTATGATTCACAAATGTCTTTTTGGCTTTTTAAAGCGAAAGTTTTGAAAATTATAAAAGCATGATATTTCTACACTTTTATATTAATATTATATATTAATATATTATATTATATTAATATTGTAGCCAACAAATTTTTCAAAGAAATTTGTCCTAATCTGTGCCTTGAGTTGTTCACTATCCATTTTCCTTAAGTATATCAAACTTTGTTTGCCCTTTGTAACGTGAATTGAATAGTATTTTTTTTTACATAAGATTTAGAAACGATTAATGAGCTATAATACTATCGATACTATCGAATGCTGTCGTGTGAAATTTTTAACAGTTTATTATTTACTAAAAAATTGAAAGGATGTTCCGAATCTAAAATATGATAAATATGTGAAATTTCGGCGGGGATTTGTGTTACCGTGACAATGTACTTTCATAATACTTTAGTGTTGCTGAATCTCTGTGCAAAAGGCAAAAGTCTCGTCAATGGACATGACAGAATGTACTTAATTCGAACCTACGTTCCAAATATTTCTCCTATCCAAAGCAGTAGATGCAATGTTGATTTGTCTTTTGATCTGTCATGAAGTTTTCGTAACTGAATTACATGTTCTTAAATATTATGATATAATAACGAAATGTCTCCTTAGCGCAAAGCAGGAGATGCAACGTTGATTGGGCTTTTAAACTGTCATGCATTGCTTCTAGTTTTCTTTATTGAAATGTATGGTCTCATGTCTATGATAAGATTATCTCCTTTATAGCCACCTTAACCAATATTAGCTGTAGAAATCAAAATTGACATTCTGTCTTTGTTGTAATTTTTTCTGCCGATATTACACCGTCTACCACTTCATCTTTCTCCTCTTCAATATCATCACCATCTTCTTTGGCGGCTTATTGATAAACTTCAAAGTTGAAGTTGCCGATTTCTGCCTAATTTCATTTGTAGTTGGTTGATGTTTTTGCTGTTGTTATTACATTGCTACAAATTTAAGCAGATTGGGTTTTCAAAGTGGTCTCTACTACCAACAAGTATTGCCATCACTCCGTCCACCATCACCAGTTGTCCAGGCACTTTCTCACTCACTGGTGACGACAGCTTCGAAAAGATCCCCAATAATAATAACAACAACAACAACCAGGTTATTGGTGGCGGCTATATGGAAATATTAGTCTTAACTTAGCAAAGAGAAGCTGAAATTTGGTTTCCTTTTAACGTTCATAGATACAAAGTACACCCGCCGCAAGGATCAACTGGCGTTGATGGCGGCTGCTTCTCAGCCTGCGCAGAAGTTATGAAAAATTAATAATAATGTCGAATCGATTGATTTTGCCAAGCAGAGTCAGCGGGTATCTAGCTAATATGGATTCCTTGCTATTTAACTTTATCTGTGCAGCGAGCGGGCTTTAGTTGTGGTCAACGCTCCAAACGCTTAAAGCTCTTTGATAGACCTCCGTCGCTCCCTTCCACCGCTCATTCGCTTCTGCCATGGCCATAGTTTTATGCTCCTCTATGCGCTATAGCTGGACTATTGGTATGGGATTTCATTTGTGAAACTGCTGTCTTTAGATTTCGTAATTCAAATGTAACCTAAGCCCCACTTACTTATGCACTCACTAACTCACTCACTCACTCACTCGCCGCCACAGTCACAGTCATAGCCACAGCCATAGCTATGGCCCTAGTAGTATGTGGTGGAGAGCTGGCCTTAAAGTTTAGTGTGTAGCAGTGCCTGTGTTGCCCGAGCCGCGGCAAAACATTTATTGGCAAATGAAAAATAGCGCCAATTGGCCGCGAGGCGTTATATTATGTATTTTCCTATTTTGTAGTGGTTGTCATCATCGTTGTTGTATTTATTGCTCTTCTACAATTAATTCTTTACGTTTGCTTATGTATACGAGCATGTCTACACAGACCATAGACGTGTAACTACGAATGTGCAACATTAACATAAGTTGCACACACTTTGTGGAGGAGACTCCCAACCGAGACCAAATCATTTCTATTGACGGCGTCGACGACGATGACACTGTAGCAACGTTTTTGTTTTTTTGCCTAACCCAAGACTGTGGAAGGAGCATAAAATACATGAATATAAATAACTTGGTTTGCTACATAGATGGATATAGATGTATATATAGGTACATTTGACTTGAAATATTTAAAAATGAATATTTGTGAAATTGTGTACTCTGAGAATTGAAAAATTAAAAAAAATTAAAGTATGAAACTTACAGACTTTAACATTCCATACAGCATAACGAAGTATTTTCTTCACCATCTACCGAGCATAAAACAGAAAGACTTAAGACAAAAACATGATTTCTCCAAAAAGTTTGAACCGTGAAATCTTATCCTATTTTCGTGATTTATTAATTGGGTCATTTGCAAAATTTCAAACCAAAATTTAAAATTTTATGCTTGATGGTTTTGAATGTGCATGAATTTATCACTAATATTTATCTTAATGATTTGGGTGAGATTTAAATACTTCGGTTTGTATCGTATTTCTTGGCTCTTCAAATTTGTACTTTTCAGTTTTTCTGTCGGTAAATGTCAAAATTTATTTCTTCTATTAGGACCTTTGTTGTCCTCATTTTTATCACTCATTGTTTTTAATGTGAATATTTCTATTCACTTGCCCAATTTGTCCCGTCAATGGATAACCTGAATTTACCTCTATGTCGAAATGTAGCTCATTTTTACGTGTTGTGTAGTGGCTCTTTTTGGGATAACTGGCGGCATAAATTGCATTTCTCTTCTTCACCTTGCGAATCTTTGCGTATGTCAAGTAGATACGCACACGAAACTGTCCAATGTTTGCCGTACCTATGGTGTGAGTATGTGGACATTTTAGATTTTGGCTGGAAAGATAGAGCTTATTATTAAATAGAAATCTCGAGGTGCCTTTTACATTATACATATATATGTATATACAACTGTAGTGTGCGCGTTTTCGTAATTCCTCTCCTCCCAAACGACTTGACCGGTTTTGATGATCTCTTTTTATACTTATGAAGTTACCTTGATGGTTCTTGGCTGTTGCAGGGCCCGATAGGTGGCGCTATCGTTAGGATCCAGTAAAAGGTATGCATGTCTGGCAAGTTTGTTTACAATAATTTAAGAAGGGCGAAAAAACGAACAATTTTCGAAAAATAACATATAAGCTGTCTGAAAAAAGGGTGCGGTGTACACGCCAACGCCGCGGTCAATTGCAAAGTGGGGTAAGGAAATAATATAAACAGATGATAAAAAAAGCGGATGTTTCAGGCATCACACATGGGTAAAAATGTAGACTCAAATGCAATTTCAGAAAAATCTGATGATGCTATTCGGTTCATCAACTCACTTTTTAAGGAATCAGTACTGAGATTGAAATTTCAGAATATTTCTTAATTTTTTTTTAATAGGCATTTAGTAAATGAAAAAATATGTGTACAATCTCGATGCAGTTAAACGTTTTAAAGCATTGAAAATATGTTTTTTTTTTTTAATTTTAAGATTTACAATAAATTTCAAATATGAGTTTTTAGCTTGTTAATCTGTATTTAAAAATTTAAAAGAAAAAATATAACGTTTTGAAGAACTCTTTTAATAATTCCAAGAAGTGCATCCTAGTTTTGCAAAAATAATTAAATTTTGCTATCGTTCAGATTAATTTTGGTTTATAAGATAAATTTTTACATTCTTGCGTGCTTGTAGGTTTTTGAAATAAATTATGTTTTGTCTCAGACCTCGCGATTGCAAAACACGTTGTAATAATTTCATTTCAAATATATCATATTAAAGCTAGGCAACGTTATTATGTCCTGAACAATAAAGCATGTTTACAATGAAACATCGATTTAATTATAACGCTTCTTCGGTTAATATATTCGGGAAAAGACGTAAAATGTTTATATGTCATGTTCAATTTTTATTTTTGATTTTCGAATTAATACGGGATCGATTTGGAAAAAGAGCCGAATATTAATTATTATTAGAATTAGTTATTCAGGGTTAATATCAGCGACTTATCGAAACAAAAACTGTTTGTTAAATTGTTTTTGAGGTCAATGATTTCCAGTTTATTATCTAAAATACTAATCTCCAAATGGCAGACAATACAGGGCTGTGACTTTCATTCATATCGAAATGCAAAAATCGTAAAAAATATGCTAATGAACTTTTTGATGCCCACTAATGATGGGTGAGTCTATATGAAAGATATTTTTTTTTGTAGGAATACAGATTATCGAACTAAGAATACATGTTTTAAATTTATTGTAAACCTAAAAATGCAAAAAAGTTCATATTTTCAATGCTCAATTCCAAATGTCACGAAAACAAGGAAATCCGTTTAAGGATTCATGTTTCGCAAAATGGTGTTGCAGTAGCACACTCTAATTTGCAAGTGAGCCATAATTTTGTTAAATGCAAACATTTTTATTCATAGTTTTAAAGATAAAAATCCAGGTATATTCGTTTTGGTATTCCACCAAAGATTCTATAATCTTTATCGTGAATAATTGCAAGAATTGTACTATAGGAATGGCGCGAGAAACATTTAAAACATTACAAATTCCGATGGAAATCATTGCGTAGATTTTCGTTAATCGTATTGTTATAGAAATCCAGTTGATTTTCTCAAAATGTTAACAATTTTTGGTATCGAGTATATTCTTCCTAAAATAATTATATTTTGTCAGTTTTCCAAAAATCAATAAATTTTTCATATACAATTTAAGATAAACCCTTTTGCATAGCTTAAATCGAATTGAAATCAATCATATTTCTCACTTTGCCTATGATTCTTTGCTTTTCAAGTAACAAGATTCGCAAAAATATCGTTTAACTTCTAAATCAAAATTTATTATTTTAATAATATCGTGTAAAGAACGTAGATATATTACGCTTGTATAACTTTAGAAATAAAATGAAAAATGACAAGTTTAATATCGAGCATTTTTTGGAATTAGAGTTATATTTATAAAGATTCTTGTATTTTGTTTACTCGACCTCTTGGTGAATATCTATTGTTAATTCAACTAATAATAGTTATGTTTATAATTTACGAATAAATAAAAAAAAAACCCTCTTAGATAATAACAATTTCAATTCAAATTTAAATTATTACAATTCACTTTAAGATACAAAAAAAAAAACATGGCAAGAACTATTATACAATAGAACGTGCATATTTAAAAAATAGATAAAAAAAAAAATAAATACAAAAGGTATGGTTAAAATAAATCTAAGGCATTGTAGAGTAATAAATGGAGTTTATTTTTTAAAAATAACATCATCTAAATGGTGACCCTATCTACGACGGCACTCCTCTAACCGCAAACGAAAATTATTGAAAACTTTCTTCAGTAATACTGGTGTAATGGCTGCCATTTCACCACGGATATTCTCCTTGAGCTGAACGATGTTTCTTCGATTATTACTGTAGACTTTGTGTTTGAGGTATCCCCACAAAAAAAAGTCAAGAGGCGTCAAGTCTGGACTACGTGGGGGTCATGGGATATCACCTCTTTTCGAAATCAGTCTGAAAGGGAACATCTGCTTCACCACCGCCATGGAGTCATTTGATGTGTGACAGGTAGCTCCATCTTGTCGGAACCAAATTCTGGAATTCACTATTCTTGAACTTTCAATTTCTGGAGCCAAAAATCCGTCCAACATCTCAACATAACGTTCCATATTAACCGTGACGTTTTGGCCCCGCGCATTTTCGAAGAAAAAAGGACCAATTATTCCTCTGCCAAAGATTGCTGCCCATACTGTCACTTTAGGACTATGCAATGGTTTCATGTGCTTGATTTTGGGATTTTCACTGTTCCAGTAACGACAATTTTGACGGTTTACTAACCCATTCATAAGGAAATGAGCCTCGTCAGAGAAAAGGATATTGTCAAAATTGAAAAATCGATTAAGCATTTCATTAGCAAATGCGAGCCTTGCTATGAAGTCATACTCTTTCAATTCTTGTGTTAATTGCAGCTTATATGGATGCAGTTTAAGATCCAATGTTAAAATTCGTTGCAAATTTCGTCGCGATAATTGTAAGACAGACGATCTCTTGCGAGTCGACATTTGTGGATTTCCTCGTACTGACTCCATAACTCTCTCAACATTGTCTTCGGTCCGAGATGTTCTTGGGCAACCATTTGCTTGTGGTTTAAATGATGAACCGGTCTCTTCAAAACGCTTTACCTATATTTTAATTAAATTAGCACTCGGAGCTTCACTAATTCGCCGTAGTCCATATTCAGCACAATATAGTCGCCTTGTAGCAATATATGAACGAGAGTTCTCGTAAAATGCGCGCACGCAAAATGCGCGATGCTTCCCGTCGAAGTGATTCATAGCGACTAAAACTCCATAAGCCCGCCAACCCAACGATGTAGGCGCCCCCCCGCCCGCGCCTTTTCTACCCCGCAAAAAAAGGTGATGCAATATGCACGTTCTATTGCGCCACCCTGTGTTATATAAAATAGGTATTTTTATTAGAGTAGTAATATAGTAGTATATTTTTAGTATAGTAGGTATTTATAATAGATAGTATTATAATTTAAATACTATTAGCACTATTAACTTTCATTTTGCCAAACGGGCAAACAACATTTCCACAAAATGCTATATTTTCCCGTGTTTATAAAAATATTTATATCAAATATCAAAACTATCATTCTTTGGGTTTAGCATGTAATAAGTGATAACTTTGTTTAATAATTAATAAAGAAATTTAATAATTATTTCATTAAAATTTAAATTCAATGTATTCAAAATGACAAATTTTAGAAACTTGTGGGAATGTGGGAAGTTGGCTTGGGGTTAGTGATTCATTTTGCCTTTGTTTCTTTCCTACTTCAAATTGAGCCAATATATGTACAGGGTTGCCCATATTCGACGGACCCATGTTTTTTAAA